>JAIOJX010000032.1:176813478-177043478 GCA_022376925.1 Tragulus kanchil
TTCAATGTTCACTGAAGCATTATTTACAATAGCCAGAGCATGGAAGCAACATAGATGTCCATCGACAGATGAATGGATAAAGACGGTGTGGTACATACATACAATGGACTATTCCTCAACCATAGGAAGAAATGAAATTGGATCATTTGAGGAGATATGGATGAACCTACAGCTTGTCATACAGAGTGAAGTTAGTCAGAGAAACAAATGCTGTATATTAACGCATATATTGTGAAATCTAGAGAAATACTACAGACGACCCTATTTGCAGGACAGGAAGTGATGCAAACATAGAGAATGGACATGTGGACATGGGGGAAGGAGAGGGTGGGATGAATTGAGAGATTAGGATTGGCGTATCACCATGTGTAAATTAATAGCTAGGAGAAGCTAATGTATTGCACAGGGAGCTCAGCTCAGCTCTGTGTTGACTTAGATAGTGAGATAGAGTGGGGAAAGTTCACAGGAACTAACACAATATTATAAAGCAAGTATATTCCAATTAAAAAGAAGAAAAAGAGAAGAGAAACCTATGAAAAAATAAAGAAAAGAGATGTGACACTCCATCACTTCATCACTTATGGATTACTCATGATCCACACAATAAGGTATTAAAGAATCAGTTGAGGCAAAGCTTCATTGTTACCATCAGGAGACACCTTCCCAGATGGTAAAGAATCTGCCTGCAGTGCAGGGTTTGATTCTGGATCAGGAAGATCACTTGGAAAAGGGAATGGCAATCCACACCAGTATCCTTGCTTGGAGAATCCCATGGACAGAGAAGCCTGGTGGGCTATGGTCCATGGGGTCACAGAAGGTCAAACATGACTGAGCAATGAACACACACACACACACACACACACGCACATGCACACATTTATTTATTTGGTCTTTGTTGCGACCTATGAGATCTTTCATTGCAGCATGTGGGATCTAGTTCCCTGACTAGGGATCGAACACAGGCCCTCTAAATTGGGAATGGGGAGTTTTAGCCTCTGGACCACCAAGGAAGTGCCAGTGCTCCCTTATTTAAATCTCCCTTTCCCCTGAATTCCAGACTCTGTCCTCACCGAATCCCCACACTGCTGACACTGTTCTTATGTCTCCTAGAATGGATGGTTTTTCTTCTCGCAACAATAAAGCATAGGCTCAAAACTCTTCTTTCCAGCCCACATTCCTGAAGAAGCCACTTCTAGGCCAGAATCACAAGTCCTGATCCCTCTCACAAGCTCCAATTCCCATTCCTAATTCAAAACTTTGTCACCATTTACCACATCCAGGGCCTCCTCTGGCTTTCTCAGTGCAGAGAGTGGACCCACAGCTCTCCCAATAAGTCAAGTTCCAAATTTGAGACCAAAGACTGTTTCGTTCCCTTCACCCTACACAGCAGGTCATCCTGGTCTGTAATTTCTTCTATGAATGTCATAGTCTTCTTCCCGGGCTCTTTATTTCTCACTGTTAGTTCCTTTGTGTCCTTATCATTGTGCACCTAGACTCTTGCAATGAGCGTTTCTTTGCTGTAGTCAAACATTTTATTCAACAAGCATTTTGACAGTATGGGGTGCCTTTTATAGACCAAGCCCTATGCAATCTTCATGTTCTCTAATTCATTCCAAGCACTACAACCAAATTCATCTTCCTCGAGTACTACTTTGATCACATCATCCTGGGGTGCTAAAACCTTCACTAGCTCCCCACTGTCCACTCAGTAAAGCTCCCATCCATCAGTCTGTCATTCAAAGTCCTCCATAATTTGTTCCCAGTCTACCTGAAAGATTGCAGCCTTTGGCAGCAAACCTCTCTGGTCCTCCTTCCTGTCGTTGTGAATTCAGACATCAGAATAACCCCTGCCCCTGGCACTGTTTACCAAATCTTACAATATGCCAGGCTAGCCTGTGTATGATGTCACTCAATGTACAAACAGCATCACTCAAACTTCGCCAGCACTCACGTGTCTCATTTTGCACAAAGATGAAGGGGTTTGGTCACCATTACAAAGTTGGAAAGGAGTCTTCACACCTGAACTGGAGTGCACGTTTCCCAAACCTGGAAGCACTTGATCTTGGTGACTGTGCTTACGTCCTTGTTATTTCACCTCTCTGCGTTTCCACTGCTTTGACTTCAAGGTGAAAATGACACCACACTTTCCCGATGATCCTTGTGACTGTCACAGTCTAAGCGTCTCAGATTCAGTATGCTCATCAATCTTGGCCTCCTTACCTTCTACCTTGTACCTTGAAACAACTGAGCCTCAAGGTCCTCGCCTTTTAAACAAAGACTGTAATAATGATTTCTAACTGAGAGGCACATTGTGAAGATTGAAAGAAAACTATACACACACACATAGGCACACAACCCCTAACCCAGTGCCTGGCACATCATAAGTGCTCAATAAACATGATCTGTTCTTAATACTTTTAGATAGTTGAAGAAATACAATCGTGTGAATTTGTAGTCCAAATCCTTGCATGAAGAGGGAGCCCAATAATCATTCATGAGATGTCCTTCCTCATAAAAGAGAAGAGTGATTAGCACAAAGCACCTGTGGTAAGAGTGGCCTGTGAGGACGGAGAAAGCACTTGGGAGCCAGCTAGCAGTGTTCTCAGTGAGCCTCTGTTGACCTTAGCTCTCACTCACCCTGGCACTGGTGTTCTTTGGAAATTAACACCACTCTTCCCCAATAATCCTCATGATCATCAGTCTAAATATTTCAGGTTAGGCCTGCATGTCAACCCAGGCTTCCTTACTTGCTACCTTTGTGTCTTTAAACAATGGAGCCTCAACCTCCTCACCTTGTTCTTTGTGACACCAACACCCAGATTTTGAACTTTTAACAAAGCTTTTCTTTGTCTTTTTTTTAGTAGGTATTTATTTGCCTGTGCCAGGTCTTAGTCAACAACGGGCTTTTGCTCTTCCTTGCAGCATGCAGGATCTTTCTTAGTTGCAGCATGTGAACTCTCAGTTACGGCATGTAGGATCCAGTTCCCTGACCAGGGATTGAACCGAGGTCTCCCGCATTGGGAGCGCAGAGTCCCAGCTACTGGACCACCAGGGAAGTCCTCTTTTCTTTGTTTTTTTTTTTAAAATAATTTTTTTTATTTATTTATTCTCTGTGCTTAATCTTTGTTGCTGTGTGGGTTTTTCTCTAGTTGCAATGAGCAGGGGTTACTCTCTAGCTGTGGTGCATGGGCTTCTAATTGGGGTGACTTCTTTTGTTGCAGAGCACAGGCTTTAGGGCTTGCAGGCAGGCTTCAACAGTTGTGTCATGAATGCTCACTAGTTACAGTCCCTAGGCTCTATGGCACAGGCTCAATAGCTGTGGCACATGGGCTTAGTTGCTCCTCAGCATGTGGAATCTTCACAGACCAGGAATTGAACCCGTGTCTCCTGCTTTTGGTGGACAGGTTCTTTACTACTGAACCACCAGAGAATCCCAACAAAGCTGGAATTTCTGGTCAGAAAATACTCCTCCAGCCTGTCCCTATCTATTCCCTTACCTAAGCTCAAGATACAGGGGTGAATAATGTCCCCAGCTGGCTGTTGTATGCCCAGCTGCTCACCTCTACCTGGGAACCTGTGTGACAAGACCTCCAGGTGGTTCTTAGTCCCTGGAGGCGTCTGGCCTTCCTACTTCTTCCCACCTTCCATTCACTCCCCTCAGACTCACTGCTGTTGCAGTCAAGAGGTCAATTGTTAAGAGGTTGTATAAAACACACATACACAGCAAACCCTATAATCAACCAAAGTGGTCATTTGATCTATGTGGGAAAGCATGCCCTCCCGTTGGCTCCCAGGCACTAGGAAGTGGCACCAGTGGTGAGGAGGCCACCCCACTAATAAGAATAACTGCCATCTGTCCCAGGATGCCTGCTGGTCACCAGGCATTTCACATGCTCCCTGTCATTAGTCTTCATGGCAGCCCCCTGAGGAAGGTTCTGTAGTCTCTGTTGTACAGATGAAGGAGCGAAGGTCAGCGTGGTTAAGGAACTCACTCACACCCTCCAGAGCTAATAGGTGGCGAAGCTGGGATTCCAGCCAGATGGGGCCGGCATGGGAGCCTGGACCCTGTCTACTCGGTTCGGGCACTGACAGTCAACTTGATGGGGTCATGAAAAATATAAAGGAAGTAACAAGAACAGGTTTGTATCGCAAGTAGCAAAGGGCCCCGGATCCATAGAGATTTTTATTTTTTCATAGCTTCAGAAATACTCCAAATGTCACTGGCTAATTATTATCTTCCTTGGGCCAAATTCCAGCAAGTGCTTATTGAAGACCTACCATGTGCCAGGAACTTTGCTAAGCTCCTGATAGACACTGTGTGATGGATGGTCCCATTCAGAATCCTAGAACTACCTACCATGCACATCCTTGACTGAGTGATGCCCACAAATATCACCCCAGAACCTCATGTTCTTGTTTATGCTATGGATATTATTAAGTTCTGAGATAAATGCCAAGCACCCAGCACAGTGCCTAACCTGGACTGGGCATGGAATCACTGCGAGGAGTAGCAGTTGTGGCGGCCATTACCATCTTCCTTGTTTGGCCCACAGGATCACTTCCCCATATGGCCCTTCCTTTGTCCTGACCAGCCTGAGGACCTAGTGCACTTGCTTCTCTCTCATCATCAAACTACTTGAGGATTGTCAGGCTTCCTTCGTCCCCAGTGGTGCTTGAAAATGAGGACTTTGCATTCCTTTCTCACTCTTATCTCTCCAGGGATACACTCCAGGCCCCTCTCACTTGAAAGAATATTTCTAACCACTTGTCCTGATTACAGAAAGTGCAAAAGATGATTCCAGTTAGAAGCACATCAGCTGAACATGTTCTTGAATCCTTCTCTGAAGTGGTCCAGCATTTCCCCTTCCACCATGGCTCCAAGGGGCCTACTGCCCTGTGACTGATGTCATCTAAGTCATTAAGTCACTCAGAGGCCACCCACTAATAAGAATAACTGCCATCTGTCCCAGGATGCCTGCTGGTCACCAGGCATTTCACATGCTCCCTGTCATTAGTCTTCATGGCAGCCCCCTGAGGAAGGTTCTGTAGTCTCTGTTGTACAGATGAAGGAGCGAAGGTCAGCGTGGTTAAGGAACTCACTCACACCCTCCAGAGCTAATAGGTGGCGAAGCTGGGATTCCAGCCAGATGGGGCCGGCATGGGAGCCTGGACCCTGTCTACTCGGTTCGGGCACTGACAGTCAACTTGATGGGGTCATGAAAAATATAAAGGAAGTAACAAGAACAGGTTTGTATCGCAAGTAGCAAAGGGCCCCGGATCCATAGAGATTTTTATTTTTTCATAGCTTCAGAAATACTCCAAATGTCACTGGCTAATTATTATCTTCCTTGGGCCAAATTCCAGCAAGTGCTTATTGAAGACCTACCATGTGCCAGGAACTTTGCTAAGCTCCTGATAGACACTGTGTGATGGATGGTCCCATTCAGAATCCTAGAACTACCTACCATGCACATCCTTGACTGAGTGATGCCCACAAATATCACCCCAGAACCTCATGTTCTTGTTTATGCTATGGATATTATTAAGTTCTGAGATAAATGCCAAGCACCCAGCACAGTGCCTAACCTGGACTGGGCATGGAATCACTGCGAGGAGTAGCAGTTGTGGCGGCCATTACCATCTTCCTTGTTTGGCCCACAGGATCACTTCCCCATATGGCCCTTCCTTTGTCCTGACCAGCCTGAGGACCTAGTGCACTTGCTTCTCTTCTCATCATCAAACTACTTGAGGATTGTCAGGCTTCCTTCGTCCCCAGTGGTGCTTGAAAATGAGGACTTTGCATTCCTTTCTCACTCTTATCTCTCCAGGGATACACTCCAGGCCCCTCTCACTTGAAAGAATATTTCTAACCACTTGTCCTGATTACAGAAAGTGCAAAAGATGATTCCAGTTAGAAGCACATCAGCTGAACATGTTCTTGAATCCTTCTCTGAAGTGGTCCAGCATTTCCCCTTCCACCATGGCTCCAAGGGGCCTACTGCCCTGTGACTGATGTCATCTAAGTCATTAAGTCACTCATCTCTTTCTGATAATATTTAAATTTAACAAAACTGAGGCATATAAACTTTCCATCCTGTCAGAATTTATACAAATCTATATAACCATGGTAAGCATACTAAGAGTTGGACACAACTTGGCCACTGAATAGCATGCATAGTAAATAAAGACTTAAAGTTCTACATAGTTGAACTTTTAATTAACTTTTTTTGACTCAACAATGCTACGGAAGAATATCTCCAAGTTTATGAGATCCATGATGCTTTTAGAATAGAACAAAGTACATAAGCTATAAGTGAAGCAAAAGCTAACTCTTAAGGGTTCCCTGAGTCTGAAAAAGCAAAAATTCCATGGTTGCTTTTCAAGAAGTTGTGCTAGAATCATTCATTATCTATCTGGGAAAAATGTGTGATCCCTACCTCACACCAAGTGCATACAAAATAAATATTAATGGATTAAAAACCTATATGCCAGAAGAAAAAAGTCTTTAGACTATTAGAAGAAAAGGTGGTGACTGTCTCCATGATTTCATGGAGGGAAAGATTTCATAAGCCAGACATGAATAGCACAAACCATTATGGAAAAAATAAACTCTATTAAAAATGCAAAAATGAAAACTAAGCTATAAATAGGGAGAGTGGTACCCAACATTACATAAAATAGATATTCTCTGAAGAGTCATAAGAAACCATAGAATGACCTAATACCTGTGTAGTAAATGTATTTAGAGACTCAGCCCTCTTGTGTGTGTGTGTTAGTTATTCAGCTGTCTCCTACTTTTTGTGACCCCATGGACTGTAGCCTGACAGGCTCCTCTGTCCATGGGTTTCTCCAGGCAAGAATATTAGAGTGGGTTGCCATTCCATTCTCCAGGGCTCAGCCTTCTTTCTTGATAATTAATGAAACTGGGCATGTGAATTTCAGAAGAAACAAGACTATGCTATTCATTCATGAGAGAAGTATCTTTGAGACAACTGCAAGCACATCAGCTGAACATGTTCTTGAATCCTTCTCTGAAGTGGTCCAGCATTTCCCCTTCCACCATGGCTCCAAGGGGCCTACTGCCCTGTGACTGATGTCATCTAAGTCATTAAGTCACTCATCTCTTTCTGATAATATTTAAATTTAACAAAACTGAGGCATATAAACTTTCCATCCTGTCAGAATTTATACAAATCTATATAACCATGGTAAGCATACTAAGAGTTGGACACAACTTGGCCACTGAATAGCATGCATAGTAAATAAAGACTTAAAGTTCTACATAGTTGAACTTTTAATTAACTTTTTTTGACTCAACAATGCTACGGAAGAATATCTCCAAGTTTATGAGATCCATGATGCTTTTAGAATAGAACAAAGTACATAAGCTATAAGTGAAGCAAAAGCTAACTCTTAAGGGTTCCCTGAGTCTGAAAAAGCAAAAATTCCATGGTTGCTTTTCAAGAAGTTGTGCTAGAATCATTCATTATCTATCTGGGAAAAATGTGTGATCCCTACCTCACACCAAGTGCATACAAAATAAATATTAATGGATTAAAAACCTATATGCCAGAAGAAAAAAGTCTTTAGACTATTAGAAGAAAAGGTGGTGACTGTCTCCATGATTTCATGGAGGGAAAGATTTCATAAGCCAGACATGAATAGCACAAACCATTATGGAAAAAATAAACTCTATTAAAAATGCAAAAATGAAAACTAAGCTATAAATAGGGAGAGTGGTACCCAACATTACATAAAATAGATATTCTCTGAAGAGTCATAAGAAACCATAGAATGACCTAATACCTGTGTAGTAAATGTATTTAGAGACTCAGCCCTCTTGTGTGTGTGTGTTAGTTATTCAGCTGTCTCCTACTTTTTGTGACCCCATGGACTGTAGCCTGACAGGCTCCTCTGTCCATGGGTTTCTCCAGGCAAGAATATTAGAGTGGGTTGCCATTCCATTCTCCAGGGCTCAGCCTTCTTTCTTGATAATTAATGAAACTGGGCATGTGAATTTCAGAAGAAACAAGACTATGCTATTCATTCATGAGAGAAGTATCTTTGAGACAACTGCAAGCACTGGGTATTGTATATAGGCACTCCAAGACAGTGTTGCACCTGAGGCACAGACTTTGGTGATCCTAGGGGAACTCACAGGCCATAGGGGGCTAATAAGCAAGTAGAGAATCACATAGAGAACCACAGAAAAGGGGGTTCCTATGAGAGCAAGTTGTGAAGAGTGTAACAGCTTCCAGGTGGGAATGGTATGAACTTGGTCCTTGAAGAACAAAGAGAACATCTCATACACATAGGGTGAGGAAGGATATTCCAGCATAAGCAAAGGAAAGAGGCATTAAAGACTGAAAGATCACAGTGTGTTCAAAAAGGATCAGGGATGTGTAGCTGATGAGCTAGATTCCTGCTTGGGGATGGAAGGCAGGTGGCAGGAAATGAAATTAAAAATCTTCTTAGGCTCTATTGCATTGGGTTTTGTGAGCATCCCACTTATTCTGTATTACCATGGTTGAATCATGTCCTCACAAGAAAGATATGCTGAAATCCTAACCCAAATATCCCAGAGTGTGACCTTAATTACAAGTAGGATTTTTACAGGGGTTATTGAGTTAATATGTGGTGACTAGGGTGAGCCTCAATCCAATATGACGCTGTCCTCATAAAAGGGGAACATTTGGACACAGAAATGCACAGAAAGAAAACAGTATGAAGACACAAAGGGAGCAAGAATCCTACACAAAAAAAATAACACTAGAGAGATGCTTCTACCAGCCAGAGGCTAGGAGGCAGTCATGTAAGGGAGCCTTCTCTCCCATCTTCAGAGAGATCACAGGCGTGCTGACTGCCTGATTTCTGAGTTCTGGCCTCCACAACTATGAGGCAATAAGCGTTTTGGAGAACCCTAGTGGTCCAGTGGTTAAGACTCCACGCTTCCAGTGCAGGGGGACTGAGTTCGGTCACTGTCCAGGGAACGAGATTTCACAGGCCACAGCTAAAAGATCCCCCGTGTCCCAAGGAAGACTGAAGATCCTGCACGCCATAACTAGGATCTGGTGCACCCAAATATATATGTATATATATGTATATATATATACACATATATTTTAATATATGTGTTAAATGCCTGTTATTTGAGTCAACCAGGTTGTGATACTTCTATACAGCATCCCTAGGAAATGAGTGCAAGTGTATGCAGAATGCTAAACCACTAACAGCAATGGCCTTGGCTGGATTAGAATCACCCATGTGACCCTGGCAGGATGCATGGCCTTCCTGCTGAAAGGTGAGCGAAGAGTAGAACTTGGTGGTAAAGAACAGGGCTTCTGCCATCAGACTGTTTTTGAATCCCTGTCTTGCCTCCGTCAAACTATTTGATCAAAATCTCAGTTTCCTGATCTATTAAATGAGAAGATGCTAACACCCAAGGGCTATTGTTGGGGCTGTTGGTCAGTCACTAAGTCATGCCTGTTTCTTTGCAACCACAGGGACTGCAGCACAAAGATGCTAACACCCCGAGGGCCAGGGGGAAGAGCAAACTCCACCGGCTACGTGCCTACTGTGACTGATGCCTGGCAGCAGTAAGTGGTCAGCAAGTTCTGACTCTCCTAACTGAGCCCACTTCATTTTGGGTCTCTCTCAGTTAAAACTGCTCTTTGCTTGATGTTATTTTGCCCGCAGGCCCCAGTGTGACAGAGGCCCTTATAAAAGAGTTTGTTTATATGCATCAAATTACCAGCCTTTTTCCAAGAAAAGTGTTCTCTTTCATTTGAGCATTTACTTACAAAACCTAGTCCTCACCCAGGGAAAAATGCTGCTTGTGGCTGGTGAGCTAGTCCTTGACCCTAAGTCCCTCCCTCGTGGCCCTGCCCAGAATTGCTAGAGTATATCTCAAAGTAATACAAAGCACAGGCAAACATGTAAAGTGAGAGATGTGGTTTAGCATGCGAAAAAAAATAAAAGGGTCTAGTCTGGGACCTGGATTTGAATGTCGTGTCTGCCACTGAAATCACAATAGGAACCCTGACCTATGGTCAGATGTCTAAGTCTCATGTTTCCTCACGTGCAGACTCATGAGGCTCATGAGGCTACTGCTTAACCAGCAAAGATACCTGAGGATTTAGTGGGGCAACGACCACAATGAACAGTGCTGGCACTCCTCAGGCCCTTGGTGAATCTTTTCCCCTTCTGGTGAGATCAGTTCCATAGCAACAAGGGGAACTGATGATATGAAGTGAATCAATTGTTCCATGAGATCTGGAAGTGGACCCATGTCCAGCTGTCAGTCTCCAAACACTTCACAACTACCAGATGCATTCAGCATCTGTAAATGATAGAAGGCATCTATAACAAATTTCTCTTTAGCAGTATTTTTACTGAAGACAGAGCTCATCCTTGAGCCATCAGGAGTTTCTCGTAATAATGGGAAAAAATTGACCAGCCAGATGCTGAATATAAAGATCCAGGAGGTTTGGGATTTTACAATGGTCTTCTCCCTGGAGGAATGGAAGGAGGGGTGACTCACACAGGCTGGAGGGGCTCTGGGAGCCGGGGCTGGTGGGGAGGGTGCTGCCAGGATGTAGCGGATCCCACCTTGGCAGAAACCTCCAGTCAACTAATGACCAGTCCTTTTTTTTTTTTAACTTTTATTTTACTTTTAACTTTTACAGAGTTTTGTTGTTTACAGATATGTATGTTCCCAGATTAGTCATATGTATATCCCCCTCTTCCCACCCCTCCTGACCATCACACAGCACCCCTGAAGGATCCCCTTTTCTCACAGAGCAATGACTACAGCTATTTTCTTCACTTCTGATAGTACAGGCCTTCATGCTACTTCCTTTAGGCCTCCCACCTTCTAATCCTTCCCCACAATGTCCCTATGTCCACTGTTCATGTCTGTCTCTCCATCACTTCACTACATGTGCCATCATCACCATCCTACTAGATTCCATATATATGTGTTGATATACTCTATTTGTCCTTCTCTTTCTGACTGACTTCACTTTTTATGATATGTTCTAGATCCAGCCACCTCATTAGGGCTGATTCTTCTGCATTTCTCTTTACAGCTGTGTAGCATTCCATTGTATATATGTACCAGAGTTTTTGTATCCATTTGTTCGTCGATGGGCATCTAGGTTGCTTCCATGTTCTAGCTATTGTATAGAGAGGTTCAATGAACATTTGGGTACAGGTGTTTCTTTCAGTTTTGATTTCATCTGGGTATAAGCCTAAGAGTGGGATTGCTGGGCTACTGCTTAACCAGCAAAGATACCTGAGGATTTAGTGGGGCAACGACCACAATGAACAGTGCTGGCACTCCTCAGGCCCTTGGTGAATTTTTTCCCCCTTCTGGTGAGATCAGTTCCATAGCAACAAGGGGAACTGATGATATGAAGTGAATCAATTGTTCCATGAGATCTGGAAGTGGACCCATGTCCAGCTGTCAGTCTCCAAACACTTCACAACTACCAGATGCATTCAGCATCTGTAAATGATAGAAGGCATCTATAACAAATTTCTCTTTAGCAGTATTTTTACTGAAGACAGAGCTCATCCTTGAGCCATCAGGAGTTTCTCGTAATAATGGGAAAAAATTGACCAGCCAGATGCTGAATATAAAGATCCAGGAGGTTTGGGATTTTACAATGGTCTTCTCCCTGGAGGAATGGAAGGAGGGGTGACTCACACAGGCTGGAGGGGCTCTGGGAGCCGGGGCTGGTGGGGAGGGTGCTGCCAGGATGTAGCGGATCCCACCTTGGCAGAAACCTCCAGTCAACTAATGACCAGTCCTTTTTTTTTTTAACTTTTATTTTACTTTTAACTTTTACAGAGTTTTGTTGTTTACAGATATGTATGTTCCCAGATTAGTCATATGTATATCCCCCTCTTCCCACCCCTCCTGACCATCACACAGCACCCCTGAAGGATCCCCTTTTCTCACAGAGCAATGACTACAGCTATTTTCTTCACTTCTGATAGTACAGGCCTTCATGCTACTTCCTTTAGGCCTCCCACCTTCTAATCCTTCCCCACAATGTCCCTATGTCCACTGTTCATGTCTGTCTCTCCATCACTTCACTACATGTGCCATCATCACCATCCTACTAGATTCCATATATATGTGTTGATATACTCTATTTGTCCTTCTCTTTCTGACTGACTTCACTTTTTATGATATGTTCTAGATCCAGCCACCTCATTAGGGCTGATTCTTCTGCATTTCTCTTTACAGCTGTGTAGCATTCCATTGTATATATGTACCAGAGTTTTTGTATCCATTTGTTCGTCGATGGGCATCTAGGTTGCTTCCATGTTCTAGCTATTGTATAGAGAGGTTCAATGAACATTTGGGTACAGGTGTTTCTTTCAGTTTTGATTTCATCTGGGTATAAGCCTAAGAGTGGGATTGCTGGGATGTATGGTGCTTCTATTCTTAGTTTTTAAAGAAATCTCCAGACTGTCTTCCATAGAGGCTATATCAATTTACATTCCGACCAGCAATGCAAGAGTGTTCCCTTTTCTCTGCACCCTCTCCAGCATTTATTGCCTGTCGATTTGTTGTTGATGGCCATTCTGACAGATGTGAGGTGATATCTCATTGTAGTTTTGATTTACATTCCTCTAATTATAAGTGAAGTTGAGCATCATTTCATGTGTTTTTGGGCTATCTGTATGTCCTCTTTGGAGAGGTGTCTGTTTAGGTCCTTTTCCCATTTTTTGATTGGGTTGTTCATTTTTCCGGTGCTGAGTTGTCTGAGTTGCTTGTAGATTTTGGAGATTAATTATTTGTAATGTCCAGTCTTGTCATTACAGTTGTCAGGAAAGATAAATCAAGGATTTTATATAAATTAAAACAGTCCCTTAAGGTAAGAACACTTAAGAAGCAGCTTTCTAGAATGGACTCATCTTGTGCAACTGTTGTTTTATACCCACTGAGCAACCACCTCACCTCCTCTATGGTCCATTGAGAAAAAAAAAAAAAACAAGAGACACGAGGAAACTTTCAGAGGCAATGGATACTTTTATTGCCTTGATTGTGGTGATGGTAACACTATATGACTATGCCTAAACTCTTCAAATGGTATATGTTAATTATGTGAAATTTTTGTCTGTTCACTCTTGGCTGCACCTTGTAGCTTGTGGGATCTCAGTTTCCATACCACGGGAACCAGCCAGGTCCACGGCAGTGAGAGCATCAAGTCCTAGTCATTGGATGGCCAAGGAATTTCCGAAGGGATGAGGTGAAAGTATCAGTCCTAATCTTCCAATTTATCCCTGCTTACCCGCTGGTAACCATAAATTTGTTTTCTAAATCTGTATGTCTATTTCTTTTTTGTAGATAAGTTCATTTGGAGACACTACTATAAATATAAAATACATAACGGATAAGTATCTATTGTATAGAGCAGGAAACTCTACTCAATATTCATAATAACCTACATGGGAAAAGAATCTTAAAAAGAGTGGATATATATATAGGAATGATTCACTTTGCTCTAGACCTGAAATTAACACAACATTGTAAATCAACTATACTTCAATAAAATATGTTTAAAATACATGAAGTTTTTATATCATTTATCCCTCAATAAAACTGGAAAAAATATGTTGAGATTCAAGAGTCTTTGGAGTGACTTGGTTTTGAAGATGCTATGGCATCCTCTCAGAATCCTTCCAGCTTGAGGCACACATATCACAGAGATCCACATACAAATGGGAGAGCATGGTGTATGGCAAACTTAAGTAGTATCCACACTCCGATGCTTCTTACACAGGGGACTTCCCTGTTAACAACATCCTCAACCGAAGAGTTGGACTAATAGTGCTGACCCACTAGAAGGTTGTGCCTGCTGAAAATAAAGAATACCATACTCTGACTTACAGAGAGTCTGACAATTCAGTTGCCTATCAGCAGATTCTCAATTCCTTTTGAATTTGTTTTTAATCATTATCATTGTATGTAAAATAGGTCATATATTGTTTGATCCTGATGTTTTTAATAAAGCAACAGCTTCCTTAAAATTCTCCAGCAGAATGAAGGGCAAATGGGCTAGTCTTTCTGCACATAAGGCATACAGATGGTGGGGCCAGGCCTTAGGGTACAAATGACCATAGTGCCAGGAGAAGGGGACCAGAGGAGCAAGGTCTGGAAAGCTTGGGCTGGCTGACCACCACTCACTCTGGTCCTGTGGCCACTCCTGTGCCTGATTATTTTCTGCTGGCACCTAAGCTGGATGATTTTCAGAGGGGACCCAGTAATGCAGTCAAGCTCTGCACATTTCCCACCAGGCTTCTAAGTCTTCCAAGAAAGTCAAAGGGCATGCAGGAGAGTGAGGATGAAGACACTGCTGAGCCAATGGTGAATTGTTCAGATTTCTAGAGAATAAGGAAACCCATCACAAAGCTTAATTCTTGGTTATCAGCAACCTAACATTCAGGTATCACCAGAGCATGCTGGCTGGAACAAGGGGACAGGACAAGCAGGGTATCACCGGTTCTAATATAACTTTACATTTTTGTGGAGAACACTACTATAAATATAAAATACATAACGGATAAGTATCTATTGTATAGAGCAGGAAACTCTACTCAATATTCATAATAACCTACATGGGAAAAGAATCTTAAAAAGAGTGGATATATATATAGGAATGATTCACTTTGCTCTAGACCTGAAATTAACACAACATTGTAAATCAACTATACTTCAATAAAATATGTTTAAAATACATGAAGTTTTTATATCATTTATCCCTCAATAAAACTGGAAAAAATATGTTGAGATTCAAGAGTCTTTGGAGTGACTTGGTTTTGAAGATGCTATGGCATCCTCTCAGAATCCTTCCAGCTTGAGGCACACATATCACAGAGATCCACATACAAATGGGAGAGCATGGTGTATGGCAAACTTAAGTAGTATCCACACTCCGATGCTTCTTACACAGGGGACTTCCCTGTTAACAACATCCTCAACCGAAGAGTTGGACTAATAGTGCTGACCCACTAGAAGGTTGTGCCTGCTGAAAATAAAGAATACCATACTCTGACTTACAGAGAGTCTGACAATTCAGTTGCCTATCAGCAGATTCTCAATTCCTTTTGAATTTGTTTTTAATCATTATCATTGTATGTAAAATAGGTCATATATTGTTTGATCCTGATGTTTTTAATAAAGCAACAGCTTCCTTAAAATTCTCCAGCAGAATGAAGGGCAAATGGGCTAGTCTTTCTGCACATAAGGCATACAGATGGTGGGGCCAGGCCTTAGGGTACAAATGACCATAGTGCCAGGAGAAGGGGACCAGAGGAGCAAGGTCTGGAAAGCTTGGGCTGGCTGACCACCACTCACTCTGGTCCTGTGGCCACTCCTGTGCCTGATTATTTTCTGCTGGCACCTAAGCTGGATGATTTTCAGAGGGGACCCAGTAATGCAGTCAAGCTCTGCACATTTCCCACCAGGCTTCTAAGTCTTCCAAGAAAGTCAAAGGGCATGCAGGAGAGTGAGGATGAAGACACTGCTGAGCCAATGGTGAATTGTTCAGATTTCTAGAGAATAAGGAAACCCATCACAAAGCTTAATTCTTGGTTATCAGCAACCTAACATTCAGGTATCACCGCAGTGAGTTCAATGCTGGCTGGCCAGGACAAGGGGACAGGACAAGAACACACAGCTCTGTGATCCCAGATGACAAGGGAAGCAGATGCTGCAGGGTTGAAGGGAACCGGTTCAGAAGAAGGAAAGATAATGACTATATTAGACAAATAGTGATGCTCTGGAAGCACGTAGTTGAAACATTGAAGGATCGATCAGATGTAAATATGCATCCATGGGATGAAAGAATGAGAAAATATCAGACTGGAGAGTGGGAGATCCATCAAGGACAGAGACAGACCCAGAGGGTGTGAACACCCCGATGAGGAGCTTGAGCTTGAATCAGGAGGTAATAGGGAGCCATTGAAGGTATTTGATCAGGAGCAAGACTCCAGAGCTTCACTGACGAGGACTGGAGATCAGAGTGTGGAGATCTGATTGGCTGGGAATAAGCTAGGATCCAGGAACCTAGCTGAAAGGCCATTGGGCTGGTAGGAATAAAGGAGGAAGTCAAACTCTCAGCTCTGAAGACAAGGGGCATGATCTCACTGGGAGGGGCCGGTGCTTTTCCAGTTCCTGGATGATGCTGATCACTAGCACTCAGGGAGCAACTATAGATGAAAAGTGAGGTCACAGGAACATCCAGCACCCTGCCCAAGTTCAGAGAGCTGATGGGGCAGCACCAGGATTGGGCACTCTGATACTCAAGCCACACATCTCACCATGATGCTCTGCTTTCTGAGCAGCTGGCAGTGGTCAGGAGAAATGGGTCTGGGGAGGACCAGAGTTAGAGTTGGGCTTGCTGACCTCTAGCACTTATCTAGGAGCATCTGGAGGAGGTTGGGGGATGGTATCCATGAGGAGACTGGAAATAGGCAGTAGGCAGATGAGCCCAAACCTAGCTTTCCCTGCTCCTGACAATATCTCTACTTTTCCAGAACCGCTTGCTTCTCCTGCTCCTGACAATATCTCTACTTCTCCAGAACCGCTTGCTTCTCTGGAGTCACCAACTTGTGCTCCCTCTAACTGATAGTAAACTCTACTTCCCTGTATCCCTCCACGCAGTCTGTTACCCCTAGAAAGAGAGACTAGGCCTTCTGGGATGATGCACAGTGGTGCTTCCTATCACCTAGCATGAGGAAGGCATGCCTTCTGAGAAAAGTGGTAAATGCTGAAGGAACAATCATAGCACATGTGTCGTCTCTTTAACTGACTTGCCCTAACACAGACAGAAACTGGGCAACCTCTGAAGACCCTAGTAAGTTTGTTAAAGAGTTTCATGCCCATACTGGAAAGATAATGACTATATTAGACAAATAGTGATGCTCTGGAAGCACGTGTTGAAACATTGAAGGATCGATCAGATGTAAATATGCATCCATGGGATGAAAGAATGAGAAAATATCAGACTGGAGAGTGGGAGATCCATCAAGGACAGAGACAGACCCAGAGGGTGTGAACACCCCGATGAGGAGCTTGAGCTTGAATCAGGAGGTAATAGGGAGCCATTGAAGGTATTTGATCAGGAGCAAGACTCCAGAGCTTCACTGACGAGGACTGGAGATCAGAGTGTGGAGATCTGATTGGCTGGGAATAAGCTAGGATCCAGGAACCTAGCTGAAAGGCCATTGGGCTGGTAGGAATAAAGGAGGAAGTCAAACTCTCAGCTCTGAAGACAAGGGGCATGATCTCACTGGGAGGGGCCGGTGCTTTTCCAGTTCCTGGATGATGCTGATCACTAGCACTCAGGGAGCAACTATAGATGAAAAGTGAGGTCACAGGAACATCCAGCACCCTGCCCAAGTTCAGAGAGCTGATGGGGCAGCACCAGGATTGGGCACTCTGATACTCAAGCCACACATCTCACCATGATGCTCTGCTTTCTGAGCAGCTGGCAGTGGTCAGGAGAAATGGGTCTGGGGAGGACCAGAGTTAGAGTTGGGCTTGCTGACCTCTAGCACTTATCTAGGAGCATCTGGAGGAGGTTGGGGGATGGTATCCATGAGGAGACTGGAAATAGGCAGTAGGCAGATGAGCCCAAACCTAGCTTTCCCTGCTCCTGACAATATCTCTACTTTTCCAGAACCGCTTGCTTCTCCTGCTCCTGACAATATCTCTACTTCTCCAGAACCGCTTGCTTCTCTGGAGTCACCAACTTGTGCTCCCTCTAACTGATAGTAAACTCTACTTCCCTGTATCCCTCCACGCAGTCTGTTACCCCTAGAAAGAGAGACTAGGCCTTCTGGGATGATGCACAGTGGTGCTTCCTATCACCTAGCATGAGGGAAGGCATGCCTTCTGAGAAAAGTGGTAAATGCTGAAGGAACAATCATAGCACATGTGTCGTCTCTTTAACTGACTTGCCCTAACACAGACAGAAACTGGGCAACCTCTGAAGACCCTAGTAAGTTTGTTAAAGAGTTTCATGCCCATACTCTGCTCTAAGATTTAACCTGGAAGGATGAAAAAATAATCCTATCTATCCTGAGGAGAAACAGAACCTGGCCAGCAGCCCAGTGTCATGCTGAACAGTGCCAGAGATGAACAGAAACATTATCCGATGGGTAGAGATGCAGTCCCAAATCAGGGACCCCCTTGGGATTATAATCCCAGGTGGGAATAGAAGCCAGGAGGTGTGTGATCTGATGTATATTAGAGGGAATGAGAAGCATGTGGTCTCTTATCTTTTATCTAAGCAGAGTCCAGCCTCCTCTCTCAGTTGTCCTCCTGTTGATATTTTGGACTTTCTGTCCACAGAGAATGAACACCTGCTGTTTTCCTTGGGGAAGGAGATTTACCTTTTTCCTTAGAAAGGCAAATGGAAAGTTGTAAGAGGCACTGGGGAGAAAGCAACTAGATTTTGGGGTCCACTCCAAGGTCTTATGCATGAAAGCCCTGGTGATGGGTGAGTTCCCTGAGGGAGAGATCAAGACTTTGCTGACACCTTGGTCTCAAAGCCCTCACCTCCAGAACTATAAGAAAAAAATGTATCATGTTTCAAGCCTCCCAGTTTATAGCACGTGGTTATAGCAGCCCATGCAAACTAGCACGGTCCATTACCAGCAAACAAACCTACCTCCTAACTAATGCCAAAGGCCATTGGAAACTCTCAAGCCAGCAGTTTTATAAGGGCAATGGGACAGAATCCAAATTGCTAGTTGTGAAGTATGGTATTTGGGGGAGAAGGTGGCTATGCACCTTCTTTTCAAGATCCTTAAATGAAATATTTAACTTCTCCAAGTCTCAGTTTTCTCAAGTTGAACATGGAGCTAATAATAACACATAGATTTGTTGTTAAGAAAAACAAATGAGCTATTGTCTGTTAAGTGCTCAGCACAGAGCATGAAAGGAGATAAGCGGTTTGGTGTTGAATAAATGGAAACAATTTTTAAAAGAGGCAAAGGCTTAATATACACAGTAGGTTGAAATGGCTGGGAAGTTCATTAGAGATTCAGTAACTCACACTTTCACTCATCAAATATTAATTGAGCTTTTATTGGGTGCCAGCCGCCATCCTAGGCACTGGGGATACTTCTTGAAAGGAAAGGACATAGTTCTTGTTTTCTAGAAGTTCAATGCTGGATGAAGTCATTGCCTCTGCTGCTAATAAGTGTGCTGCCTCCCTCTCTGAACAGGAAAAGGTGCCCCAGAGGACAGACAGTTCATGGAACTCTACTCTGGACGAGAAAGTAAGCTGACCACCTGCAGACTCTCAAAGCTGAAAATCTTACTGCTCTGAAATTAAACCTGAATAGAAATGGATATTGAGGACCTGAAAATAAGATATGTTCCAAATCAGCAGTTAAAAAGGAAGGGGGAGAGACTGAGAAAGTATTTTTTTTAACTTGCAAGGCATCATAATTTAAAAGGTGTTTTCGGAAGGATTATTTAAAAGCGTTGTTAATGGATGGACCTACAGATTATCATAATAAGCAAAGTAAAAGATGGAAAAAGGCAAATACCTTGGGAAATCACTTATATGTGGAATCCAAAATACAATACAGACCAACCTATCTATGAAACAAAAACAGACCCAAGTACACAGAGAACATACTTGTAATTGCCAGGTGTAAAGAGGGTAGAGGAAGGAAAGAATGGAAGTCTGGGATGGGCAGAGGCACACTGTTATTTACAGGGTGAGTAAACAGCAAGGTCAAATGCATAGCAGAGGGAACTATAGGCAATATTCTGGGACAAACCATAATGCAAAATAACATGAAAAATAATATGTGTGTGTGTGCTATACAGCAATAAGTGACACGAGGTAAAGCAAATCTGTTCTTATATATTTTTTTAAAACAAGCATTGTTTGAAGATGATGTGTTTGCAGCATGCCTTGTTGGTCATGTAGGTTTTGGGCATTGAAAGAGTCTTGAATAGTAATGGTGCAAACAGACAAATAAATCTGTGGACAAATTCTAAGAAAAAATACAATGGATCTCCAAGCAGGGGTGTCACCACCTGCTGATGACAGTTCCCAAGCATGGGACCAAGTCTCCGATGCCCACAGGACGGCACACTCACTGGATCCTACATTGCCTCTATAATCAGGGTTCTGTGAATTCAAGAAAGGTCCAGCTTCAGAGACTCTAAACTTCAAATGCATCCAGATCTCTCACCCACAAGCATACACTAGAATCTGCCTTTCCTATTTGTATTAGATCATGATTTCAAGAGTGGTTCAAACATGTTTTAAGTATCACATAGAACTCAGCTGCCCTGGAGGAGGGCATGGCAACCCATCCCAGTGTTCTTGCCTGGAGATTCTCTATGGATAGATGAGCCTCGCAAGTTGCAGTCCATGGGGTCACAAAGAGTCATACATGACTAAGTGACTAAGCACAGCATAGATCTCAGCTCAGAGGTTTATAAGATTGTTGAGCTGTACCTGGCGAGTCTGCAAACCTGAGCAGGTAGGGTGTGCTTCTCTCACTGCATCATTCTTTGTGACCTTGCTCATCTCCCCACTTGTCTAATTCATCTCTTTCATACTTTAAAGTTCACAGCAGACATCTCTACCACTACTGCCTGAACTTCTGGCAGCCAGGGTTACATAACCCTAGGGGGCTTCTCAGGTGTCTCTAATGGCAAAGAATTTGCCTGTCAATGCATGAGACCCAAGAAATGCATGTTTGATCCCTGAGTCTGGGAAGATACCCCTGGAGTAGGAAATAACAATCCACTGCAGAGCTGTTGCTTGAGAAATCTTATGGACAAAGGAGTCTGGTGGGCTACAGTCCATAGGGTTGCAAAGTCAGACATGGCTGAGTGCACATGCACACATGCATGTGCACACACACACACACACACACACACACACACACACACACGCACACACAAGCACACGTCTGTGTGAGAACCTCCAAAGTGAGGCGGCTTCTCCAGTTCATGGAACTCTACTCGATACATCTTGGGGTTGACCCAGGATTGGTAGTTTCATTCCAACTTCAATCCCTTTTCCCATCGTGGTGTATTAACCACTAAAGCCATTATATGTTGGACTAAGAAGACATCCAGGAAGTTTGCTGGTGGATCCTGCAACTACAGAGTACATGAGGAAACCTGTCCTGCGCATGATCCAGGAGAGATGCTGGACACGGTAGGAATGGGCTGCCTGGGTAACCTCTGTACAGGGAAGGTTGATTAGGCCGGCCTGGAGCTGAGGCAAGGATAACAGAGGCTTTCTTCGCATTGGAGTGCAGTGGAGATGGGAACCAGAGCCTCATGAAAGCTAAGGACATGTGCATTGGAAGTTGACAGAGTTGAGTTCAAGCATATATGCATGTATATTGCAAAATGATGATCACATTAGCTAACATCTGCACTGCATCACATAATTATGTATTCTTTTTTGAGGTGAGAACATGTAAGATCCACTCTCTCAGCAACTTTCAAATATTATTAACTGTAATCACCAAGCTGTAATCCTCTGAACTTACTCATCTTATAAATGGAAGTTTACGCACTTGATTGGCATCTCCTCATGTCTCTCATCCCCAGTTTCTGGTAACCACTGCTCTCTAGACTCTGTTTCTGGAAGTTCTGTATATTAAGATTCTACATATAAGTGAAACCAGGTAATACTTGTCATTCTCTATCTGACCCATTTCAGAGTCCAGCCATGTTGTTGCAAATGTCAGGATTTCCTTTTGAATAATATTCTTGTGTTTGTGTATAATCTATTTATCCATTCATTCTTTGACAGACATTTTTTCCATACCTTGCTTATTGTGGATTCTATTGCAGAGACTGCGTGGGCAGGTATATTGTTAGGATAGTGATGTTCGTTTTTTGGATATAGTTCCACAAGTGGAATTGCTGGATCTTCTGGTAGGTCTATTCTTAATTTTTTGAGGAAACCCCGTACTTTGTTCCACAGTGGTTGTACAAATTTACCTTCCTACCAACAACAAATGTCTTCCACATCCTCAACAACTCACAATTTCTTGAGTTTTTGATGCCAGCCACTCCAACAGGTGTGAGGTGATATCTCATTGTGGTTTTGATTTGCATTTCCCTACTGATCACTGCTGTAGAGTATCTCTTCAGGTACCTCTTGGCCATCTGTATCTCTTCTTTTGAAAAATGTCTCTCATGTCCTCTGCCCATTTTTAAATTCAGATGGCTTATTTTACTTTTCCATGGCTAGTGAGTGCAAATTCTTCTTAGGCTTTGAATATGTTAAGCTCTAAATAGATACATGATTTGTAAATATTTCTCTCATTCCATAGGATGCCTTTTCATCTTGCTGATTTTTTGGTTGCTGCTGTGCAGAGGATTTTTAGTTTGATGTAGCTCCACTTCATTTTATAATTCCTTTAGTCTTGGTTAAATGGGAGGATTATGGGGTGCTGCTAGGTTGTTTCTCAAAGTATGATTCTCTAGGTAGATACTTGACTATGGCTTGGCACTTACAAGGGCTAATTTCATATGGTCAGACAGGACAGAGTTGGCTTGGCCTGAATTTTTGGCAGGATTGCTTTCTTGTGAGCCTCGCCCTTGTGTCTGCCCTTAAAGGCACAGGGCTTTGCACCAGATGCCTGACAGCTAGTAAACGTACAAGAAAAGAAAGAAAAATCCCGGGCAGTAAATCAAAGGACAGTTTCTAATAAGAGAAACAACAGAACAAAGAATACAGGAAACATTTGAAAGAGTCAGAATCATAACATAAAGTAATAATGTGTCTGAACTTATAAATAATAACATGTGCTCTAGGGGAAAAAGTATTCCTTTTGGATAGGTTTAGAAAACCAGATGAAGGAAGCAGGGCAGGTATCTGTGCTTGGTGCCAGAAACACACATGAACTTCCATCTCTTGAAATTTGCCCTCACCAACGTAGCACAGATGAACACAGTTGCCTGGCAATAATTCAGGTCAAGAAACAACCTCGATGTAATAAAATTGAGGATGCTTTTTTTGGACAGACATTTTTTCCATACCTTGCTTATTGTGGATTCTATTGCAGAGACTGCGTGGGCAGGTATATTGTTAGGATAGTGATGTTCGTTTTTTGGATATAGTTCCACAAGTGGAATTGCTGGATCTTCTGGTAGGTCTATTCTTAATTTTTTGAGGAAACCCCGTACTTTGTTCCACAGTGGTTGTACAAATTTACCTTCCTACCAACAACAAATGTCTTCCACATCCTCAACAACTCACAATTTCTTGAGTTTTTGATGCCAGCCACTCCAACAGGTGTGAGGTGATATCTCATTGTGGTTTTGATTTGCATTTCCCTACTGATCACTGCTGTAGAGTATCTCTTCAGGTACCTCTTGGCCATCTGTATCTCTTCTTTTGAAAAATGTCTCTCATGTCCTCTGCCCATTTTTAAATTCAGATGGCTTATTTTACTTTTCCATGGCTAGTGAGTGCAAATTCTTCTTAGGCTTTGAATATGTTAAGCTCTAAATAGATACATGATTTGTAAATATTTCTCTCATTCCATAGGATGCCTTTTCATCTTGCTGATTTTTTGGTTGCTGCTGTGCAGAGGATTTTTAGTTTGATGTAGCTCCACTTCATTTTATAATTCCTTTAGTCTTGGTTAAATGGGAGGATTATGGGGTGCTGCTAGGTTGTTTCTCAAAGTATGATTCTCTAGGTAGATACTTGACTATGGCTTGGCACTTACAAGGGCTAATTTCATATGGTCAGACAGGACAGAGTTGGCTTGGCCTGAATTTTTGGCAGGATTGCTTTCTTGTGAGCCTCGCCCTTGTGTCTGCCCTTAAAGGCACAGGGCTTTGCACCAGATGCCTGACAGCTAGTAAACGTACAAGAAAAGAAAGAAAAATCCCGGGCAGTAAATCAAAGGACAGTTTCTAATAAGAGAAACAACAGAACAAAGAATACAGGAAACATTTGAAAGAGTCAGAATCATAACATAAAGTAATAATGTGTCTGAACTTATAAATAATAACATGTGCTCTAGGGGAAAAAGTATTCCTTTTGGATAGGTTTAGAAAACCAGATGAAGGAAGCAGGGCAGGTATCTGTGCTTGGTGCCAGAAACACACATGAACTTCCATCTCTTGAAATTTGCCCTCACCAACGTAGCACAGATGAACACAGTTGCCTGGCAATAATTCAGGTCAAGAAACAACCTCGATGTAATAAAATTGAGGATGCTTGATTGTCCAGGGGTTTAGTCTACAGGCTACAGGAAGGGCCTGGTCTGATTCTGCAGCAGTGTTCATGAACTAAGAGTAGGTTAATGAAGTTTGCCAAAGATATCCTAAATCATAATGTCCTGGGAGCAAGATCAAAGTGAGAGGCATTAGGCAAGGAACTTGTTGAAGCTGGAATGATGAGTTAAAAATGAGATACAGCTTGGAAAAAATGCAGAAGAGCCTCTTTTCAGAAAATGATCAGAAACAATTGAAGAATGCAGTGGGATCCTGAGGAAAAAGCAGAAGTTCTGATGGAGATGCAAAGAGGGTCATAAACTTCACGGGGGAAGAATGCAATGGGTTGCATGAGCCAAAAGAGATGAAAATAATGTGTGTTCTGCTGCCCAAAGTCAAATATGAATGTCCTGACCCCAAGAAGGCATGGGCTTCCCAGGTGGTGCTAGTGGTAAAGAGCCCTCCAGCCAATGCAAGAAACATGAGACATGAGTTCAATCCCTAGGTCAGGAAGGTCCCCTGGAGGATGGCATGGCAGCGAACTTCAGTATTCTTGCCCAGAGAATCCCATAGACAGAGGAGGTGGCAGACTCCATAGAGTCACATGAGTTTTTGCGACCCCATGGTTACAAAGAGTCAGACACGACAGAAGTGACTCACACACAAGAAACACGAACACACAAGAAGGTATTGCCCTATCTTTCCAGAGAAATACTTAAGTTTTAATTGAGGGCTTAAAAAGATCCTCAAACTTACAAGCAAATGCCAGGCCCGCTGACCTTGAACGTGTCTCCTTGACTCCTCATGGCTCACTCTGTAAAGCACATCTAAAAATAATAGCCAGGGCATCCCTGGTGGTCCAGTGGGTAAGGACTCCACTTTGCAGTGCAAGGTGCGCAGGTTCAATCCCTGGCCTGGGAAGATCTCACATGCCGTGGAGCAACTGGACTGATATGTCCAACTATCGAGTCAGAGCTCTGGAGCACATGTGCCCAGAGCCGGTGCTCTGTGATGAGAGAGGTAATGGGAGGCCCATACAGGCCAAAGAACAAAGACAGATGAAAATGGATAAATGAAAGACAAATAGAAATGGCAAAAAATAATAGCAATAATAGCCATTCCAATAGTGCAAAGTTCTGGTGAGGATTTAGTGAATAATAATCGGAAGAGATTGAAAATTGTAAAGGATTTCTCAAACATCACCCAGTATTAAAGGTTCAAACAAGCCAAGCTGATAAGGCAGTTTTCATTGATTTATCTTTCAAATGGAGATTGTTCAAAAAGTGCCAACCTCGTGGAATTTTGTGACAATTAAATGAGTGACTACATATGAAATGTGTAGAAAACTATCTGACAGTAGAAATAAGAGCTAATATGTAATGAACCACTGTTTCTTTGTAAGCTAGTTTTTCTCACTAGAACTTGTGCTCCTTCAGGGACAAAGTCACTTCACCCTTGTTTTAGCTCCTAGCACAGAACAAGATATTTGGACATTGAAGTGTGCCTGATTATATAAGTTATAATATGTCAGTTAATATTCATTTATAGGGGCTTCCCTGGTGCCTCAGAAAGTAAAGAATCTCCCTTGAATGTAGGAGCTACAGGTTTGACCCCAGGGTCTGCAAGATTCCCTGGAGAAGTAAATGGCACCCTATTCTGGTATTCTTGCCTGTAGAATTCCACAGACAAAGGAGCCTGGTGGGCTACAGTCCATGGGGTTGTAAGAATTAGACAAGAATGAGCAAGTAACATTTTCACTAGATTGTGTTGTCTCTTTAGTTGAGTTATTATGTGAGTTGTTTTGCCTTATTTCATTCCCACAAAAACAATTCAAGTTAGGAACTAACATCAGTATTATTTTACTGATGTGGAAACAGATGCAGAGAATTGCTAAGCTGAATGGGAAGAGATGGGGAGAATTCAAGCTCAGGCCAGCCCTTGGACAGTATCACAGTCTGTGTTCCTTACCACTCAAAAAATGAATGAACAAAAATCCTGAATGAATGAATAAAAGCATGAATGAATGAAATGCATAAAATGCAACAAAATGACTTTTGTCATTCATTAGGCAGAAGCTCCAGCATGCCTCCCGGACCCCGATATACTTGGGAACGATACACACATTAAACAATCTTGAAACAACCCAAAAGCAGCCAGACATGACATCCACGTATGTATAGCAGGCAATACTAGCCTAGTCGGTCACAGAAGAATCCACAAAGCTGGCTGGAAAGGTGGTCTCTCTAGGTCCCTCTCACAGTTCTCTTGGGGCCTCTTAAATTTCTGACAGCCCAAACCTGCTTTGCTTCTCACTCCTGCTTTAGAAATAAACTACCTGAACACTCTAGAAGTGCCACTGAAGCACCCTTAACAAATGGGTTATTTCATTGGAAAGGTCTGAATCCGGTTTACTTCCCTCTGAGCTGCTCAGACAGATGTTAAAGCTTGGCAAAAATCACATTAGTACGGAAAGTTTTATGAGCCTGAGGGCAAGAGCCACTGGTACTGCAGAACACGGCCCCACTGCACCTTCTCAGGGCAAGGAATTTGTCAAGGAAGTACAATCTTGACAATGCCTGCACCAAGACCACTGTGAGCAGTGGCCATCTGGTACCCACCATGGCCCCAGGACCTGTCTCCACTCAGTCTCTCATCGGGCCACAAAACTGCAACGCACATGTGGTCATCTTGTCTAAAGGCAAAGAAGCCCAGGGTAAGTACTAACATGCTAATCTCAAGTCCACTGCTCATTTCTCTCCCAGGACATTCCTGTAGCCCAGAATTGCACTCTAGGTGGACAACTTTCATGCCCATAATTGATCATCTGTTTCAGATTATAAGTTTTTGGCTACTGCTGTTTCTGATTGTCAGATGTTAACACTTCTGAAACTGCACCTCATTAAACTTTTAATATCCTGCTATAGACGCCCCTTTGGAGCTGATCTTTAACTCTTGGAGTCATAATGAGATATTTTTAATAGTCTTATCACCTTGGAAATAACAAAGGAGTTTATGCATCTTATTTCCTCCACCATTTAGTGCTATTTATTTTTGGTCCTCCTCTTCCATGACACCATATGGTTTAAGACCCTGTCTGGCTGCCTTTTCAAATGGGACGACCATGACTCCTCATGGTGTTCCCGTGAGGCATCACTGAGACTTCGGAGGGGGACAGGGGTCACTTTCTCAGTCTCTTTCCTATTTCTGTGGGTACCAGAAGAGAAGTTAACAGAGACAGATCCTCAAGAAGGCATCTTAGAAGCTGGATTGGGCTAC
The DNA here is from genome assembly GCA_022376925.1 of Tragulus kanchil. Lineage (NCBI taxonomy): Eukaryota > Metazoa > Chordata > Mammalia > Artiodactyla > Tragulidae > Tragulus > Tragulus kanchil. The sequence continues at coordinate 176,840,996 of JAIOJX010000032.1, forward strand.
CCATGCCCCTTTCCTGCCCCAGACTCTACCCATTTGATTATTATCTCCCTCATTGGTTCTTGCTGTAAATATAAGATGATTTCAGGATCCAAGATAGAGACTCCAAGGACCAAGTCTAAGCACAACCTGGATTCTGGATCCTTCTGGGCTTTCAGAGGCTCCCAATGCAACACTTGCCTCAAACCCTGCTTATATCTGATATCTTTCATCTAGCACCACATGTTGGACCAATAGCTTCTCCATCATAATGGGCCACAATTGTGAACAGGGGTTGATCCCTTGGCTTCTGGAAGGGCCTTGTGCTATTGGAATCAAAGCCCTCCCACCCAAGTCTCTGTCTCTTGCTTGGACACTTCCCTGAGCTACCTCCTACCACATGCCTGGAACCACCCCTACCCACTCCCTTTGTCCTAGATCTCCATCTATGCCCCCAACCACAGATGTCCCATCACCAAGATCTCTTCATCACCCAAGTCCTACTCAAGACTCCATCCCCCTGCCATGGCCCTCCCACATCACTAGCCTCTACCACCTGTTCCCACTTTTTCCAGGCACAGCCCTGCTCACCCGGAGGGAGAGGTTTCTTCATCTCCAGTGGGCTCTGCCTCCAAACACCCGCCCACCCTACCTCCCCCACAGGCATATCCACCCTATTGCATTTGATCTCTCTGACAGCTTCCAAGCTCTAAGCTCTTCTCCAAATTTGAGAAAGATACCAGAGCCTCCTCAAAGGCTTCAACTGTGGGGCAGGTGAAAGAAAATTCTATTTATTATATTATTCCTATTTCTCTTTATTTATTTCTAATTATTAAACTAATTCTACTTATATACTATTTATTGTTAAATATATTAGTACATATATTATCATATATCTTATTATGTCTCCTTCCTGGGGCAGGGCGGCCTAGTGTGCAGCAGTCCATGGGATCTCAAAGAGTTGGACATGATTGAACAACTAACACTTTCACTTTCTTCAGTCCAATACAGAGGTGCAGAGCCAAGTCTGAGCTCAGTCTTATGAACATCTTGGATTCCCAGAGGAACGTGGATGCCAGGGTATAGCATCAATTCTCAGAGCAGCTCAAGAGGTTGGATGAGTGAGGGTCAGCTCAGGCCCCAGGACAGAAGTAGAGTCCAGACCAGACAGATGGGATCAGTTTGAATCCAAAATTACAAATCCCTCAATAAGTTATACCGACCACGCTCATCTCTCGCCACCGGCAGTGGAGTTGGAAGCAACATTTCATATCCTGAGTGAATCTTTGCCAACATGATGGCTGTAATGAGCTTGGAGTCAGCGGCTACTTCAATGAGAACGTGAAGCTCGACTCTCATCAGTGTCTCAGTCCCCTTGCCCTTCAACCAGAAGCAAACAGCCACACCCCACTGAACAGAGCAGAGGGGAAGGTGTCACCCTGAAGCTTGCTTCCCCTTGAGGACACAGGTTCAAGTCCAAGGTTCTATTGCTTCTTGGTCAGTGTGTAAAAAAATAAAACCAAAGAAAAACTGTTAATTGGGAAATGAGAATGAAATGTTCTAAGGAGCTATTCTGTCAACCCAGCATGACACCAGGCTACATTAATGAGTGTTTTTCCATGTGGCACATGAAGGGAGCTAATTCCTGGATTCTTACAGCAAATCCTGCCTGGTGAGAGAAGTGGAGGAGTCTCCAAGAAAAGGGCATGCAGGTGTGCTAAGTCCAGGCAAGAGTACTGAAGCAGGTTGTCATTTCCTTCTCCAGGAGACCTTCCCTACCCAGGGATCAAATTCAAACCTCTGGCATCTCCCGCATTGGCAGGCGATTTCTCTACCACTTTGGCACCTGGGAAGCCCTAACCCCCAAAAAGGAAGAGTAACCAGATCTATGTCCTAGAGCCCTTCTCTGAGCTAACCTTATTAAAAATTTTTTTTCTAATTTATTTCTAATTATTAAACTAATTCTACTTATATACTATTTATTGTTAAATATATTAGTACATATATTATCATATATCTTATTATGTCTCCTTCCTGGGGCAGGGCGGCCTAGTGTGCAGCAGTCCATGGGATCTCAAAGAGTTGGACATGATTGAACAACTAACACTTTCACTTTCTTCAGTCCAATACAGAGGTGCAGAGCCAAGTCTGAGCTCAGTCTTATGAACATCTTGGATTCCCAGAGGAACGTGGATGCCAGGGTATAGCATCAATTCTCAGAGCAGCTCAAGAGGTTGGATGAGTGAGGGTCAGCTCAGGCCCCAGGACAGAAGTAGAGTCCAGACCAGACAGATGGGATCAGTTTGAATCCAAAATTACAAATCCCTCAATAAGTTATACCGACCACGCTCATCTCTCGCCACCGGCAGTGGAGTTGGAAGCAACATTTCATATCCTGAGTGAATCTTTGCCAACATGATGGCTGTAATGAGCTTGGAGTCAGCGGCTACTTCAATGAGAACGTGAAGCTCGACTCTCATCAGTGTCTCAGTCCCCTTGCCCTTCAACCAGAAGCAAACAGCCACACCCCACTGAACAGAGCAGAGGGGAAGGTGTCACCCTGAAGCTTGCTTCCCCTTGAGGACACAGGTTCAAGTCCAAGGTTCTATTGCTTCTTGGTCAGTGTGTAAAAAAATAAAACCAAAGAAAAACTGTTAATTGGGAAATGAGAATGAAATGTTCTAAGGAGCTATTCTGTCAACCCAGCATGACACCAGGCTACATTAATGAGTGTTTTTCCATGTGGCACATGAAGGGAGCTAATTCCTGGATTCTTACAGCAAATCCTGCCTGGTGAGAGAAGTGGAGGAGTCTCCAAGAAAAGGGCATGCAGGTGTGCTAAGTCCAGGCAAGAGTACTGAAGCAGGTTGTCATTTCCTTCTCCAGGAGACCTTCCCTACCCAGGGATCAAATTCAAACCTCTGGCATCTCCCGCATTGGCAGGCGATTTCTCTACCACTTTGGCACCTGGGAAGCCCTAACCCCCAAAAAGGAAGAGTAACCAGATCTATGTCCTAGAGCTTCTCTGAGCTCATCCCCTAGATGCTGCAATCAGTGTAGTCATATCAGATGGTGACCCTTTTCATCCCCTCCCCAGGGTGCCCTGAGATGACCCTTGCAAAGTTTCTGCAATTTTAGGGACTGTGGGTTATTTCTCCTGTCCCGCTTGCACTCATGCACATAGATGCTGGAGTAAAAGACAGTGCTCTGACATTCAGCAGCTGTGTAACCTTGGCACCCTTCTTGGAGACTCTGGCCCCAGTTTATTCGTGTACAAAATAGAAAATTAATAATAGCATGTCCATGGGCTTCATTGATTGTCCAGTGCATAGAGTCCGTCTTGCAGTGCAAGCGGCACCAGTTCAATCCCAGACTGGGGAAGATCCCACGTGCCACAGAGCAGCTGGACTGATGCAGCCAGTTATAGGTCAGAACTCTGGAGCACATGCACCCCAGAGTCAGTGCTCTGCTCTGCAGTGAGGGAGATCACTGCAATCGGAGACCCATGGAGGGCAAAGAACAAAGATGGATGAAAATAAAGAAATAAAAAAAACAATAAAAGAGGCCAAAATTAATAAGAAATAATTAAAAAAACAATTGCATGTCTCCAAACTCTCATATGTGTAAACATGAAGAGAATAATATAATTCCCATTTTCAAATGAGAAAAATTTGATAACTCAAAGAACTTGGAATATTGGACCACCATTCTGAAGACTTGTTCTTCTCACAAGGTCCTTTTCTTCATCTTGTGACCAGTACAGCCTGTGGCCATGAATGTCTTTTCTGGGAACACTTAAAATGCAACTTAACAACACTCACAGTGCCATTTTCAGGGTTTATTTGTAGCTGATTGTTCCTGTGTGGGGCTTTCCAGGTAGCAAAAGGGTAAAGAATTTGACCACCAATGTAGGAGAACAGGAGTTTAATCTTTGGGTCAGGAAGATCCCCTGGAAGATGGCATGGCTGCCCACCCCAGTAGTCTTGCCTGGGAAAATGGACCAAGGAGCCTGATGAACTACAGTGTATGGGGTCACAAACAGCTGGACATGACTGAGCATGCATACACACACACACACACACACACACACACACACATCCTGTGTGAGTTCAAAGGGGCAGCTGCTGTCTTGAGGATTCCATACACGTATTTCTCCAAACTGTTGGCAGCAGACTTTCATGGTAGATTTTCGAATACCCTCCTGACAATTTTAAAATGGAGTCAGAGTGTTTCAGAACCTTGTCCATGGTCACACAGCCAAACTTGAGACTTGAACCTCTGAAGATTGACGCCATGTCTAGGTTTCTGAGGGTCACCCACTCAGGATGTACCTGCAGCGTGGGGGGGCCACTTTCCCAAGCTCTTATCTCTGAGGTCTGGTGCCTCATTCCTAAAGAGGCGTGCATACATACATGTTGAATAAATGAATGGAGGAATGAATGAAAGTGTCACAGTGCATTATCTCATAGCATCTTAGGTCTGTTTCATCACAATGGGCCCTGCAGAGGCAAACGTGGACAATAAATTCTTCCAGTAAAGTTTTCATAGAAGCTATCTTTGTCTACTCAGGACCTGTCATGGTCAGAGACATGTTTGCGCGGTGCCCCATAGATGTTTGTTAAGAGACTGAGTGACTGCATAGTTTACTGGGGCTTCCATAAAGATATGCCACAGACTGGCGGGCTTAAACAGCAAAATGCATTTTCTCACAGTCAGGGAGGGTAGAAGTCTAAGGTCAAGGTATCTGCCTATTTGGTTTCTTCTGAGACCTCTCTCTCCTTGGCTTGGAGAAGCTCCATTCTTCTGCTTTTTCACATGGTTGTCCCAGTATGGGCCGGTACTCTGGTATCCCTGTGTGTTCTACCCTCCCTGACTGTGAGAAAATGCATTTTGTTGTTTAAGCCCTCCAGTCTGTGGCATGTCTTTATGGAAGCCCCACATCTTACTTGTTGTAGCACCTAAGGCAAGTCACTGCACCATTTGGTCTCACTGTTCTCCTCTATAAAAGGGAGCTGGTACGGCCTTACTTGTGAAATTGTTACATGCCAATTTCCTGACATTTAGTGCACACTCTATAACGTATGAGGGTGCTAGCCATAAACTTATCAGTAGATGTATGTTTCACAATGATGGGATGTATAAGTTGGCGTGGTTAAGGGGCACCAAAGGCATTGAGGCAGGATGAGGAGGCAGCATTGAGGTCTGTTAACTAAAGGATAGTTATATTTCTTGAACACTTTCCCTTAGGGGCAACTTTCCTGCCAGCTTGAATGGGGAGTCAATGAGGCTATGCCAGACCTGGGTTTCTTCTGTTCTGCAACAAACCAAAAAAACTGAGCCCCTGCACTGTTAAGCTGTATGTAAACAAACTGGGCTGATATCCACAGACTTGGAACTTCCTTCAGCAGCACATTCAGAGGAGGGTGGTTGTCAACAATAGTCAAAATGAAAACAAACTAGGCTAAAGAAATAAACCAGTGGAACAGTAGCAAACTCACTTGGTTTTGGCTTCTAGGTCTCCTGGGCTTCCCAGGTGGTGCTAAAGAATCCAGCTGCCAATGCAGAAGCAACAGGAGACACATGTTCATCCCTGGATTGGGCAGATCTCCTGAAGAAGGAAATGGCTACCCACTCCAGTATTCTTGCCTGGGAAATCCCATGCACAGAGGAGCCTGGAAGACCATAATCCATGGGGTATGAACAGTTGGGCACAGTGGAGCATGTAGGTTTCTCAGAAAAGGCCTGTGTAAGGATCAGCAAAGTTTAAAGAAAGAGAATAAATTCTTGTATCCAGACAATGCTAGTTCCAGCCTGGGATGAGTATGTGACCCGGGGAAAATGTCACAAGAACTCAAATTTCCTGTTTCTTCATCTGCACTGTGGAGAGATGAGCTCCCCTTGCACAGGGTTGTCATGCTGGCAATGTTTATCTGTTGCCTAGTACACGGGAACTTCTCTGGATACCCGAGTGGGCTGAGTCAGTGAGTGTTCATACACAGGAAGATGGATGCGGCATTAGAAACACTAAGGGAGACTTTATAACCCAAGGGTTCCACCTCAGCCTGCTGTGCATTGGGGACAGAGCCCCTCCTACTGTTCTTCTGGGTGCCTTGGACTTGGTGGTATTTCACCAGGAATGGGTGGCTGAAAGACAGATTGCCTATACTAGGACACCTTGTCTATAACGTATGAGGGTGCTAGCCATAAACTTATCAGTAGATGTATGTTTCACAATGATGGGATGTATAAGTTGGCGTGGTTAAGGGGCACCAAAGGCATTGAGGCAGGATGAGGAGGCAGCATTGAGGTCTGTTAACTAAAGGATAGTTATATTTCTTGAACACTTTCCCTTAGGGGCAACTTTCCTGCCAGCTTGAATGGGGAGTCAATGAGGCTATGCCAGACCTGGGTTTCTTCTGTTCTGCAACAAACCAAAAAAACTGAGCCCCTGCACTGTTAAGCTGTATGTAAACAAACTGGGCTGATATCCACAGACTTGGAACTTCCTTCAGCAGCACATTCAGAGGAGGGTGGTTGTCAACAATAGTCAAAATGAAAACAAACTAGGCTAAAGAAATAAACCAGTGGAACAGTAGCAAACTCACTTGGTTTTGGCTTCTAGGTCTCCTGGGCTTCCCAGGTGGTGCTAAAGAATCCAGCTGCCAATGCAGAAGCAACAGGAGACACATGTTCATCCCTGGATTGGGCAGATCTCCTGAAGAAGGAAATGGCTACCCACTCCAGTATTCTTGCCTGGGAAATCCCATGCACAGAGGAGCCTGGAAGACCATAATCCATGGGGTATGAACAGTTGGGCACAGTGGAGCATGTAGGTTTCTCAGAAAAGGCCTGTGTAAGGATCAGCAAAGTTTAAAGAAAGAGAATAAATTCTTGTATCCAGACAATGCTAGTTCCAGCCTGGGATGAGTATGTGACCCGGGGAAAATGTCACAAGAACTCAAATTTCCTGTTTCTTCATCTGCACTGTGGAGAGATGAGCTCCCCTTGCACAGGGTTGTCATGCTGGCAATGTTTATCTGTTGCCTAGTACACGGGAACTTCTCTGGATACCCGAGTGGGCTGAGTCAGTGAGTGTTCATACACAGGAAGATGGATGCGGCATTAGAAACACTAAGGGAGACTTTATAACCCAAGGGTTCCACCTCAGCCTGCTGTGCATTGGGGACAGAGCCCCTCCTACTGTTCTTCTGGGTGCCTTGGACTTGGTGGTATTTCACCAGGAATGGGTGGCTGAAAGACAGATTGCCTATACTAGGACACCTTGCATAATGAATGGAACTGGGAAGTGGGGGAACTGATAATGATTACACTGTGACAAAAACCAGACGGCATATAAGGTCACCCTCAATAAAGAGCTTAAAATGATCCTCTCCTGGCCTGATGCACCTCCTCTCTCATAGCTGTATCGCTCTCCTTCACCCACTGCTGGCACCAGGTCCCCTAGCACCCTATAAGCACCTTATGCAGAGTCCTTTCCCACTCTGTCATGGTGCTCTGCTCATCTACCTGCCCCATTAGATCTCTGAGGTCAGAAATCACGTCTGGGTTCCCCGAACTTCTGACTCAGCACAGGTATGTGGTCCATGGCCCACTGATCCCTCAACAATGCAGAGATGATGGAACCTATTTCCTAATCAGGAGTTTCCATTGACATGCTCCTCCACCTTTACCAAAAACATATTGCAGAGGATTAAAACTGAACAGTTTTCACTAATTTCAAATAGAGTTCCAAGTGGGCATTGTCAGACATGTACACTCAGGCAAGAGTGCTCAGCATGTGAGAATTTGGGACAAGCATGAGTCCAGCATCCTCCATGGGAGACACTGGCAGGATTTGGGTGAAGCACGTGACGGCTTGATATGGAACACTGAAGATGTTATCTGAACATCCTCAGTGTTCATTTTGAAGGCAGAAGCAGCATGATGCCTTGGTTCATTGAAGGAGAGAACTTATGGGAGGGACAAAGCAAACTTGACTTCTGGGTTTTGGGCTGATCAAATGGATATAAGGTGGAAACATTGCTGAGACGGGGAAGAACTGAGATCGAACAGTAACCTCGGGGGAGAAGGGTGGGGAGGGGAATGTGGAAAGAGTTTTGGCCATATTTTGCCCAAGTTAGGTTTGAGATAGCCCATCAACAACAGCCAATCCAAAAGAGATGCCAAGTAGGCATGTTGGACTGGTCTGGAGTTCAAAGAATAGTTCCTAGTGTGTAAGACCTTATCAGCCTGCTGTGCATTGGGGACAGAGCCCCTCCTACTGTTCTTCTGGGTGCCTTGGACTTGGTGGTATTTCACCAGGAATGGGTGGCTGAAAGACAGATTGCCTATACTAGGACACCTTGCATAATGAATGGAACTGGGAAGTGGGGGAACTGATAATGATTACACTGTGACAAAAACCAGACGGCATATAAGGTCACCCTCAATAAAGAGCTTAAAATGATCCTCTCCTGGCCTGATGCACCTCCTCTCTCATAGCTGTATCGCTCTCCTTCACCCACTGCTGGCACCAGGTCCCCTAGCACCCTATAAGCACCTTATGCAGAGTCCTTTCCCACTCTGTCATGGTGCTCTGCTCATCTACCTGCCCCATTAGATCTCTGAGGTCAGAAATCACGTCTGGGTTCCCCGAACTTCTGACTCAGCACAGGTATGTGGTCCATGGCCCACTGATCCCTCAACAATGCAGAGATGATGGAACCTATTTCCTAATCAGGAGTTTCCATTGACATGCTCCTCCACCTTTACCAAAAACATATTGCAGAGGATTAAAACTGAACAGTTTTCACTAATTTCAAATAGAGTTCCAAGTGGGCATTGTCAGACATGTACACTCAGGCAAGAGTGCTCAGCATGTGAGAATTTGGGACAAGCATGAGTCCAGCATCCTCCATGGGAGACACTGGCAGGATTTGGGTGAAGCACGTGACGGCTTGATATGGAACACTGAAGATGTTATCTGAACATCCTCAGTGTTCATTTTGAAGGCAGAAGCAGCATGATGCCTTGGTTCATTGAAGGAGAGAACTTATGGGAGGGACAAAGCAAACTTGACTTCTGGGTTTTGGGCTGATCAAATGGATATAAGGTGGAAACATTGCTGAGACGGGGAAGAACTGAGATCGAACAGTAACCTCGGGGGAGAAGGGTGGGGAGGGGAATGTGGAAAGAGTTTTGGCCATATTTTGCCCAAGTTAGGTTTGAGATAGCCCATCAACAACAGCCAATCCAAAAGAGATGCCAAGTAGGCATGTTGGACTGGTCTGGAGTTCAAAGAATAGTTCCTAGTGTGTAAGACCTTATCAGCATGCCTAGAAAGTTTTCTGCTATAGTTATAGCCACACCTGGTTCACTTTAATTCTCCAGCATTTCAAGTTATCATCCTTTTCCTGGCCTTCACATGGCCTTTGCTTTCCAAAGGCAAAATCTTGAGATTTTTTAAAATCTCAAGATGGGGCCACTTCCTTCAGGCAGCCCTGCCTGATGCCCACGGTATAGTCATGAGCCTTTTCCAGGTGACCACACAACACCACACACTTGGCCTTTATGTCGCTTATTGCACTCCATTGGAATCATCTCGCTGTCTTTGTTCCATGCAGTCTCAAGTCTCTTGAGATACTCCTCCTGATCTTAGATCTTATGGGCGAACACAGGACATGGCACCATGGAGACATGAGGGCAAGGTCTGCTGCACAACCAGCCGAGGAACGCAGACACCATCACCGCCAAGTGGAATCACTGTAACTGAAATTGTTTGTATCAGGAACTGCCCTTGTCATGAGAAACAGGCCTAGGCTGACCAAATTTCCAATACATATGGATTATGACTTCTCCAGTCAAAGTAATTAAGAGACCATGATAAATTAGAGCTTGATAAAAGGCTCCAGTCCAAGATTTATGGCTCTTTCAGAATTCTTTCAAGTTCTCCCAAACATACAAGGACTGGCCTGTCTCCTGGAGCTGCAACATCTGACTCTAGTTAGCATACCCCTGCCTAGCAGGGAGGCCTCCCATCTGCTGAGAACCATCCCTGTCATGCAGGGCTTATTAGTGGCCCTGGGAAACCAGGGCTGGCCCTGGAACAGGGATGTTCTTACGTATGCATCCTGCTTGTAATTCTTGGCCAGCTGGGCTCAGTCCACAAAATCCAGACCTTTGTCATCACATCTTTAAGGACCTTCTGAGATCAGCAAGCATTTGCTCCTAAAAGGAGCACCAGTTCCTGTACATGAATGCTCATGCATGTATTTTGAGGTGGCTAATCTATAAAATGGAATGGACAAGATCTATTTCATAGCGGCACAAGAATCTCTAAAACAGACCAAGTAGGCATGTTGGACTGGTCTGGAGTTCAAAGAATAGTTCCTAGTGTGTAAGACCTTATCAGCATGCCTAGAAAGTTTTCTGCTATAGTTATAGCCACACCTGGTTCACTTTAATTCTCCAGCATTTCAAGTTATCATCCTTTTCCTGGCCTTCACATGGCCTTTGCTTTCCAAAGGCAAAATCTTGAGATTTTTTAAAATCTCAAGATGGGGCCACTTCCTTCAGGCAGCCCTGCCTGATGCCCACGGTATAGTCATGAGCCTTTTCCAGGTGACCACACAACACCACACACTTGGCCTTTATGTCGCTTATTGCACTCCATTGGAATCATCTCGCTGTCTTTGTTCCATGCAGTCTCAAGTCTCTTGAGATACTCCTCCTGATCTTAGATCTTATGGGCGAACACAGGACATGGCACCATGGAGACATGAGGGCAAGGTCTGCTGCACAACCAGCCGAGGAACGCAGACACCATCACCGCCAAGTGGAATCACTGTAACTGAAATTGTTTGTATCAGGAACTGCCCTTGTCATGAGAAACAGGCCTAGGCTGACCAAATTTCCAATACATATGGATTATGACTTCTCCAGTCAAAGTAATTAAGAGACCATGATAAATTAGAGCTTGATAAAAGGCTCCAGTCCAAGATTTATGGCTCTTTCAGAATTCTTTCAAGTTCTCCCAAACATACAAGGACTGGCCTGTCTCCTGGAGCTGCAACATCTGACTCTAGTTAGCATACCCCTGCCTAGCAGGGAGGCCTCCCATCTGCTGAGAACCATCCCTGTCATGCAGGGCTTATTAGTGGCCCTGGGAAACCAGGGCTGGCCCTGGAACAGGGATGTTCTTACGTATGCATCCTGCTTGTAATTCTTGGCCAGCTGGGCTCAGTCCACAAAATCCAGACCTTTGTCATCACATCTTTAAGGACCTTCTGAGATCAGCAAGCATTTGCTCCTAAAAGGAGCACCAGTTCCTGTACATGAATGCTCATGCATGTATTTTGAGGTGGCTAATCTATAAAATGGAATGGACAAGATCTATTTCATAGCGGCACAAGAATCTAAAACAGATAAAGGAACACAGCCTACGAGACGTCTGAGCTCCAAAAGGAGTATAATAAACTTGATGGTCCCTGGGCAGACAGACATTAACAGGGTTACTACACCCCATGCTTTGGCACAGCTGTGATTCCTGGGAGGGGTGGGGGAAGAGAAAGTAGCAAACATAACTCAACTAATTCTCAAGAATGGTGAGTGCTGGGAGCATCAGGATCCAGGGTTGAGTGACAGAGGGTGACAAGCGATGGAATCACAGGCATAGAAGTTGGTCTCTTGAAGGGAGCTGGGGGAAATCCAAGCAGAAGCTAAAGGATGAGTTGGACCCAACCAATAGCAGACATCAGGGAAGGACAATGCCACTGGGATAGAGAAGAGCTGGTGAGACAACGATTGTGGGGATGATGAGAGGGAGGGAGGGAGGAAGGGAGGCAGAGTGCTTCTGAGCACAAGTACAAATTTACTTATCCACCACTCCCTCCATTCATTTCTTGAACAAGCACATGTCAAGCCTCTACCCTTCTTTGCCAGGTTTTCCAAATCAGACCTACTTCCTTTTTTCCCTAACCTGATTTTTTTGGCCACGCCATGTGCTATCTTAGTTCCTCAACCAGGAATTGAACCTGTGCCCCCCGCGGTGGACAGACAGAATCTTACCCACTGGATGACCAGAGGAGTCATGGCTTAATTCTTGCTCTCAAGACCTTTATGAACTCATGAAGGAGCCCCATCCATGCAAATTCTCCCCTAATTTTCTCTGTGCTGCTTTATATGGTTATTGGGCTATTTTGCAGTCTTCATTGCAATTCCTTTACCTCCAGCTGTTACTGTCTTTCACGCCAGAGTTCCTATCAATAACTCCAAATAAAACTCTAAATGGTGAAACTGGAAACCCTTCCCAGATGAATATCTGACCCCTCTCTGGGTCCTCTGACCCAAGATACTTATGCTACCAGCCTCTAAGTAAACCCCCACCACCGTTGCTTTTCCAGGTACTAATTAGTCTCACATTCAGCTCCATGTTTATCAACTGCATGGACCTCAGCTATCTGCTAAATGGAATGGACAAGATCTATTTCATAGCGGCACAAGAATCTAAAACAGATAAAGGAACACAGCCTACGAGACGTCTGAGCTCCAAAAGGAGTATAATAAACTTGATGGTCCCTGGGCAGACAGACATTAACAGGGTTACTACACCCCATGCTTTGGCACAGCTGTGATTCCTGGGAGGGGTGGGGGAAGAGAAAGTAGCAAACATAACTCAACTAATTCTCAAGAATGGTGAGTGCTGGGAGCATCAGGATCCAGGGTTGAGTGACAGAGGGTGACAAGCGATGGAATCACAGGCATAGAAGTTGGTCTCTTGAAGGGAGCTGGGGGAAATCCAAGCAGAAGCTAAAGGATGAGTTGGACCCAACCAATAGCAGACATCAGGGAAGGACAATGCCACTGGGATAGAGAAGAGCTGGTGAGACAACGATTGTGGGGATGATGAGAGGGAGGGAGGGAGGAAGGGAGGCAGAGTGCTTCTGAGCACAAGTACAAATTTACTTATCCACCACTCCCTCCATTCATTTCTTGAACAAGCACATGTCAAGCCTCTACCCTTCTTTGCCAGGTTTTCCAAATCAGACCTACTTCCTTTTTTCCCTAACCTGATTTTTTTGGCCACGCCATGTGCTATCTTAGTTCCTCAACCAGGAATTGAACCTGTGCCCCCCGCGGTGGACAGACAGAATCTTACCCACTGGATGACCAGAGGAGTCATGGCTTAATTCTTGCTCTCAAGACCTTTATGAACTCATGAAGGAGCCCCATCCATGCAAATTCTCCCCTAATTTTCTCTGTGCTGCTTTATATGGTTATTGGGCTATTTTGCAGTCTTCATTGCAATTCCTTTACCTCCAGCTGTTACTGTCTTTCACGCCAGAGTTCCTATCAATAACTCCAAATAAAACTCTAAATGGTGAAACTGGAAACCCTTCCCAGATGAATATCTGACCCCTCTCTGGGTCCTCTGACCCAAGATACTTATGCTACCAGCCTCTAAGTAAACCCCCACCACCGTTGCTTTTCCAGGTACTAATTAGTTCAAAATGCACACATTCAGCTCCATGTTTATCAACTGCATGGACCTCAGCTATCTGTGTCCTCACCCAGCACACAGGGACTTGGGGTGAACAGGATCTGGCTTAGATGATGAAAAGTAGTGAACTCATCATATCTGTATGACTTAATGGGTATCAGCCCCTTTTCAAATCTCTTCCTGACAATACTTTCAATGAATCATTCCAGAACTTGAAACTACTTATCAAAGTTTACTGTTGAGGTCTGTAAATTTCTCCTGGTTCATATGGAAGAAGGAATGACATGTCACATTTGTTTCTTTGTTTGCAAAGGGCTCTCATGTACAGAGTACAGTGTTCTCATCAGACTCTCACTGTCTCCATGGCGTTAGGACGAATGATCTCATTTTAGATGGGAGACACAGAATTTCCAGGAAGCTGGGCTTCAGCTGGGAGGATTGAAATCTAAATCCATTGAGGTACCTGCATATTTCTCTTATCTGGTGACGCACCACAGGGTTTCTTCCAAATATTTTCTTTAAAAAACCCATTTTATAGATATGTATCAGTCACCCAATGTCTCACCATGGTAGAGTCAAGACTGCAAGCAAGGGCTTCAGACTCTCGGTCGAGGGCACTTTCTGCTACATGATGCTGTCCTCATCATTCTGAAGATAGGCCCAAAGGCCTTTAACATATGTGGTGGTGGCTTGGAGCTCAGAGGAAGCAGGCGGATTAATGTTCCAGACCTCGGTTTTCCTGCTCATATTGTATTCAAGAAGGACAGGCAATTGAACTATTTCTTTTTTAGAATCATGGGTCAAATACAGAGAAAAAGTATAAATATTTCAAGAAGATTCCAGTAGAATATTTGTTTGCACTATATGGTGGATTACTGGTAAAGAATCTACCTTCAGTACAGAAGATGTGAAATGCAGGTTCAAAGATCATCTGGAATAGGAAATGGCATCCCTCTCCAGTATTTTTGCCTGGAGAATTCCATGGGCAGAGGAGCATGGTAGGCTAGAGTCAGTGTATTAAACCTAGACAGCATATTATAAAGCAGAGACACCACTTTGCAAACAGAGGTTCATATGGTCAAAGCTATTGTTTTTCTAGTATACATGTAAGGATGCTAGAGTTGGACCATAGAGAAGACTGAGCACCAAAGAACTGATGGCTTCAAATTGATCTGGAGAAGGCACTTGAGGGTTCCTTGGACTGCAAGGAAATCAAACCAGTCAATCCTAAAGAAATCAACCCTGAATATTCATTGGAAGGGCTTATGATGAAGCTCCTATACTTTGGCCACCTGATGTGTTGAGCTAACTCACTGGAAAATTGGAAAGAATCCTGATGCTGGGAAAGACTGAAGGAAAATGGAGAAAGGGTGTCAGAGGATGAGATGGCTAGACAGCACCACCAACTCAATGGACATGAATTTGAGAAAACTCCAGGAGACAGTGGAGGACAGAGGATCCTGGCTTGCTGCATTCCATGGTGTTACAAATAGTTGGACATGACTTCACAACTGAACAACAACAAAGTATGGTACTCGGACTAATGTTCCTTCCTCTAAGAGATGAACTTCTAGAATTTTCTGAAACCCTGGTGGCCTTGGACACTGACCCCTAATCCTGTCACTAGGTGGGATTCTGGAATCCCAGAAATGCCCTTTTCTGAGCTCAGTTCAGTAAACGCTCTGCTGGTCAACCTGACCCCCCTACTGTGAGGCTGATTTCCTGGCATGGCCTTGCCTGGACCTCAGTGTACTCTCTGTAGACAAGGGAAGATTTATCAAGCCAGAGAGGCCAGGACTCTAACTCAGGCCCTGATATAAATAAGAGGCTTATGTTGGGAAATGGACACCCCCCTCAGGGAAGAAGCACCAGGCAGCGACTGTCCATCAAAGCCCTTTAGGTATTTGTGGGTCTTGAATTCTGTCTTTGGGGATCCAGGACTAAGGGCATAAGCCAAAGCACATTAATATGCCACTAGGTCACCAAGGGGACCTCCACATGACACCTCCATCCTGAGTTTTTAGTCCTAGGTGATGCCTTTACCACTTTTGACTTGGCCAGGCTGCCCAGTGGAGGCAGAAATACTCCTTCTGAGACTAATCTCAGCAGCACATATTAAACCAAAGCATATTATAAAGCAGAGACACCACTTTGCAAACAGAGGTTCATATGGTCAAAGCTATTGTTTTTCTAGTATACATGTAAGGATGCTAGAGTTGGACCATAGAGAAGACTGAGCACCAAAGAACTGATGGCTTCAAATTGATCTGGAGAAGGCACTTGAGGGTTCCTTGGACTGCAAGGAAATCAAACCAGTCAATCCTAAAGAAATCAACCCTGAATATTCATTGGAAGGGCTTATGATGAAGCTCCTATACTTTGGCCACCTGATGTGTTGAGCTAACTCACTGGAAAATTGGAAAGAATCCTGATGCTGGGAAAGACTGAAGGAAAATGGAGAAAGGGTGTCAGAGGATGAGATGGCTAGACAGCACCACCAACTCAATGGACATGAATTTGAGAAAACTCCAGGAGACAGTGGAGGACAGAGGATCCTGGCTTGCTGCATTCCATGGTGTTACAAATAGTTGGACATGACTTCACAACTGAACAACAACAAAGTATGGTACTCGGACTAATGTTCCTTCCTCTAAGAGATGAACTTCTAGAATTTTCTGAAACCCTGGTGGCCTTGGACACTGACCCCTAATCCTGTCACTAGGTGGGATTCTGGAATCCCAGAAATGCCCTTTTCTGAGCTCAGTTCAGTAAACGCTCTGCTGGTCAACCTGACCCTCCTACTGTGAGGCTGATTTCCTGGCATGGCCTTGCCTGGACCTCAGTGTACTCTCTGTAGACAAGGGAAGATTTATCAAGCCAGAGAGGCCAGGACTCTAACTCAGGCCCTGATATAAATAAGAGGCTTATGTTGGGAAATGGACACCCCCCTCAGGGAAGAAGCACCAGGCAGCGACTGTCCATCAAAGCCCTTTAGGTATTTGTGGGTCTTGAATTCTGTCTTTGGGGATCCAGGACTAAGGGCATAAGCCAAAGCACATTAATATGCCACTAGGTCACCAAGGGGACCTCCACATGACACCTCCATCCTGAGTTTTTAGTCCTAGGTGATGCCTTTACCACTTTTGACTTGGCCAGGCTGCCCAGTGGAGGCAGAAATACTCCTTCTGAGACTAATCTCAGCAGCACAGGGCCAAGACAAAAAAAAAAAAAAAAAGAACCATTTAAACTTGTCTAGGACCCCTGTAGGGAACAGCTCTCAGCCTCTTAAAATTTGGATGCAAGCTACTATCATTTCCGTCGACTCACGTTGGAACACAGAAAAGTGGACATGATTGAAATTTGCATTTAAATGGAAATGGTTCAAGGTAAAGGCCCAATGTTTAGAGAAATGAGAGTATCCATTTTTCTAAGAGAGAGTCCGTGTGTGATTGTGTACCATTAAGATGTCACTGAGCCGAAATATGTTTAGAAATATTAGACTCGGCTGCAGCACACAAAGTGAAGACTGGCATTTGGAAATGATTCCACACAATGAGTGAATCTAAACGAACCCCACATCAAACACAATTGCTTATAATGTCACCTGCCACCGTTACCTAATTCCAGCCCTGTTTGCTAAATGGTAGATGTTCTATTAGACAGCCTACTGCTACCTCTCAATTGTAATAAACACCAGAACTGGCTCATCAACACACAACTTGGTGACAGAGACCATCTTCCATAGGAGACAGATATAAAGATCTTGACATGTTTGGCCAGCACCTTACCAAAATTGTCACATGGCTTTAATCCACATTTGACTGGTGGTTAATGGATCATTATAATAATCCAAGAGGAACTAGAGGTCAAGGTTGTAGAAAACATCATCTGCCCTTACTAATCTGGATTCTTTACATTATGCTGGGTTCAAGGAACCCTGAGATACTTGTAAACTTTCAGCAACTAAGCTTTCTTTCTTTCTCATGCTCCATTAAACTTGTCATGGGTCTGATGAAGCTCTTTTATTTACCTTGTCATTTCAAGACTCACGTTGATGGACCAGCTGCCATCTTGACTGTGCTGGGCACTGAAGCAGAGGGACATAAAGAGCTACAGCATCTCTCACAGGCAAATAAATAGTATAATAGAAGTAGTACATATTTATTTAACTCAAAACTCAGTGCCTGAAGCCATTCAATAATTCTAAAAACAAACTGACTCTGTGTCCAAAAGGTAGGGACTGAGAAGTATTTGATGAGCATCCTTTGTAGTTACACAGCACATTCCCATCCATGCTCTCAGGAAGGTTGCCTGGGACAATGTCAAAGGCAAGACATATCCCAAGACTGAACAGCAGCAATCACAAGTGCTACCAAAAAAGTTATCCTTGGGGAGAAGGGACTGGAATAGAGAAACCAAAATAGAGCCAGCAAAGAACCAGAAGAGAAGTTGAAATCAAGTCAACTTGGAAGAGCTGAGTGAAGAGAAGGTTTACAAGCTGCAATGGGATGGCTGATAGAACAGAGGGAAGAGTAAGTGAGTAAATGGAGGTGGAACGCTTGGAATCCAAGACCCCAAACCACTGTGGATGGAAGCACTTTATATCGCGGAGACCCATAATCCTTGCTGAGTCAGGAATAGCCCCTGAAAGGAGGTTGGCTGAACCAAAGAGCAATCTAGAAGTTCATACCATCAGATGAGCCAGCTGTAATTTTAAGCATATTGGTTAGTCCAAACAAATAAACAGATAAAACATGACAAATTGCATCCAGAGTTTTCAGGCTGATTCCAGCTGCTGACTTCTGCAGAGTTCTGTCCTTTGGCTAAGTAGGAATTGTTTGATAGTATTCTGAGTATCACCTCACTCTCTGTGAAGTGAATAGTCATTTGCTCATTTGTTCAACAAATATTTTTCAAGCTCCTAAGGACCAGAGCTTAGAACAGTGGCTAATGCATCCTAGATATTTAATTTAATAAATGTTTGTTGAAGGGCTTAATGAGTGATTCTACTTTGAACCAATTGTTACATACTGGGAGAGAACAAAGACTGACAGAGACACCACTCCAGCTCTTGCAAAGCCTATATACAAACCCACATCACAGTGAACCAAACGACCATGAGGCAACACTGACAGGAAAAGTCGGCAATTTCACTTCCCTTATGCCAGTTTCACCTAAGTGATCTATATGTATTAATGACTGTAATCCTTAAAAGAGCCATACATACAAGCTGAGCAAGAGATACATAACCACTAAAAAATGGATGAAACTGAGATTGAGCAGGCTGAATTGTCTTGTTCAAAAGGTAGGGACTGAGATTTTGATGGCATCCTTTGTAGTTACACAGCACATTCCCATCCATGCTCTCAGGAAGGTTGCCTGGGACAATGTCAAAGGCAAGACATATCCCAAGACTGAACAGCAGCAATCACAAGTGCTACCAAAAAAGTTATCCTTGGGGAGAAGGGACTGGAATAGAGAAACCAAAATAGAGCCAGCAAAGAACCAGAAGAGAAGTTGAAATCAAGTCAACTTGGAAGAGCTGAGTGAAGAGAAGGTTTACAAGCTGCAATGGGATGGCTGATAGAACAGAGGGAAGAGTAAGTGAGTAAATGGAGGTGGAACGCTTGGAATCCAAGACCCCAAACCACTGTGGATGGAAGCACTTTATATCGCGGAGACCCATAATCCTTGCTGAGTCAGGAATAGCCCCTGAAAGGAGGTTGGCTGAACCAAAGAGCAATCTAGAAGTTCATACCATCAGATGAGCCAGCTGTAATTTTAAGCATATTGGTTAGTCCAAACAAATAAACAGATAAAACATGACAAATTGCATCCAGAGTTTTCAGGCTGATTCCAGCTGCTGACTTCTGCAGAGTTCTGTCCTTTGGCTAAGTAGGAATTGTTTGATAGTATTCTGAGTATCACCTCACTCTCTGTGAAGTGAATAGTCATTTGCTCATTTGTTCAACAAATATTTTTCAAGCTCCTAAGGACCAGAGCTTAGAACAGTGGCTAATGCATCCTAGATATTTAATTTAATAAATGTTTGTTGAAGGGCTTAATGAGTGATTCTACTTTGAACCAATTGTTACATACTGGGAGAGAACAAAGACTGACAGAGACACCACTCCAGCTCTTGCAAAGCCTATATACAAACCCACATCACAGTGAACCAAACGACCATGAGGCAACACTGACAGGAAAAGTCGGCAATTTCACTTCCCTTATGCCAGTTTCACCTAAGTGATCTATATGTATTAATGACTGTAATCCTTAAAAGAGCCATACATACAAGCTGAGCAAGAGATACATAACCACTAAAAAATGGATGAAACTGAGATTGAGCAGGCTGAATTGTCTTGTTCAAGCGGAGATGCCAGAATGTAAGCCAAGGTCCCTGATTCTGGAACTTATGACTATAAGAAAAACATTAGAAACATACAAAAGAGGAAGCTGTTATTACTGCAGATACATTATCTGGGAAAATATCTCAATAGTTATTCAATCTGTGCCTTGAAGGACAAGTAGGAATGTACCAAGAGGAAAAAGGGCAGTCCAAGAGACAGGTCACCTAGAGGACCTGTGAACTGATGTCCTTTTAAAAAAAAAAATATTGGGGTATAATTGAGTTATAATTTTGTCTTACTTTCAGGTGCACAGCAAAGTGTTTCAGTTATATATATACAGATATCCACTTTTTAATATTATTTTCCTGCATAAGCCATTACCAAGTATTGAAAGGAGTTTCCTGTGGTAGTCACCAAGTTCTTATTACTTATTTATTTTGTATATGTCAATAACAATGTGGATATGTCAATTCCAATCTCCCAATTTGTCCCTCCCTGCCCACCCCCCCTCAACTTTTCCCTTTAGTAAGCATAAGTTTGTTTTCTATATCCTTGACTCTACTTCTGCTTTGCAAATTAGTTTATTTGTACTTTTTTTTTAGATTCCACATATAAGCTGTATTATATGATACATATGTTTCTGTGTCTGACTTACTTTACTTTATATGGCAATCTCTAGGTTCATCTATGTTGCTAAAAATGGCATTCTTTTGTTGTTTTTTTATAGATGAGTAATATTTCATTGTATATATTCTTTATTCATTCATCTATTGATAGATATTTAGGATGCTTTCATATCCTGACTACTGTAAACTGTAGTGAAGCTTGGGGTGCATGTATGCTTTTTAATTTAATTGTATTTATTTTGGGCTATTCTGGATTTTCACTGCTGCCACAGGCTCTTCTCTAGTTGCAGGGAGTGGGGGCTACTCTCTAGTTGAGGTGAGCAGGCTTCTTGTTGCGGTGACTTCTCTTGTTGTGGAACTCGGGCTCTAGGGCACACAGGCTTCAATTTGTCAACCCTTGTGCTAGAGCCATACATACAAGCTGAGCAAGAGATACATAACCACTAAAAAATGGATGAAACTGAGATTGAGCAGGCTGAATTGTCTTGTTCAAGCGGAGATGCCAGAATGTAAGCCAAGGTCCCTGATTCTGGAACTTATGACTATAAGAAAAACATTAGAAACATACAAAAGAGGAAGCTGTTATTACTGCAGATACATTATCTGGGAAAATATCTCAATAGTTATTCAATCTGTGCCTTGAAGGACAAGTAGGAATGTACCAAGAGGAAAAAGGGCAGTCCAAGAGACAGGTCACCTAGAGGACCTGTGAACTGATGTCCTTTTTAAAAAAAAAAAAATATTGGGGTATAATTGAGTTATAATTTTGTCTTACTTTCAGGTGCACAGCAAAGTGTTTCAGTTATATATATACAGATATCCACTTTTTAATATTATTTTCCTGCATAAGCCATTACCAAGTATTGAAAGGAGTTTCCTGTGGTAGTCACCAAGTTCTTATTACTTATTTATTTTGTATATGTCAATAACAATGTGGATATGTCAATTCCAATCTCCCAATTTGTCCCTCCCTGCCCACCCCACCTCAACTTTTCCCTTTAGTAAGCATAAGTTTGTTTTCTATATCCTTGACTCTACTTCTGCTTTGCAAATTAGTTTATTTGTACTTTTTTTTTAGATTCCACATATAAGCTGTATTATATGATACATATGTTTCTGTGTCTGACTTACTTTACTTTATATGGCAATCTCTAGGTTCATCTATGTTGCTAAAAATGGCATTCTTTTGTTGTTTTTTTATAGATGAGTAATATTTCATTGTATATATTCTTTATTCATTCATCTATTGATAGATATTTAGGATGCTTTCATATCCTGACTACTGTAAACTGTAGTGAAGCTTGGGGTGCATGTATGCTTTTTAATTTAATTGTATTTATTTTGGGCTATTCTGGATTTTCACTGCTGCCACAGGCTCTTCTCTAGTTGCAGGGAGTGGGGGCTACTCTCTAGTTGAGGTGAGCAGGCTTCTTGTTGCGGTGACTTCTCTTGTTGTGGAACTCGGGCTCTAGGGCACACAGGCTTCAATTGTTGTGGCACAAGGGCCCAATAATTGTTGCTCTGAGACTCTAGAGCACAGGCTCAATAGTTGTGGTTCATGGGCTCAGTTGTTCTGCAGCATGTGGGATCTCCCCGGACTAGGGACTTAACCCATGTCTCCTGCATTGGCAGGCGAGCTCTTCACCACTGAGCTACCAGGGAAGCCCGCATGTATCATTTTGACTATGGTTTTCTCTGGGTATACACCCAAGAATGGGACTGCTGGGTCATGTCGTAGTTTTATTTTGGCTTTTTTTAAGAAAACTAATGTACTTCTATACCAAATGGTAAGTCCTTAAGAGCAAAGACCACTTCTGATCATCTGTGCTCCTGCTTCCAGACTAAGATCAGCATAAAACTGTGTTTTATTGAATCTAAGATACCACCAATACTAAGATGAAACAATATTGTATGTACCACTAAGGAAAAAAGAGAGACCTGGCAATTAATAAATGGCACAATGCTTTCTTCTTACTTAGAAATGTTATTCTATACTTATGGGAAGAAGTCCTCTAGACTTAAGTGCATGGATTTTTACCATATATCACTGTTGCAATAGGAAAAGGAATATGGTTATGGTAGTCTTAAAACTTGCTCATAAATTGCAACTTTCCTGAATCACTGTTTCAGTTTCTTTTTCCATACAGTATTATTTTCTCTGCCATCCAGAGTGTTGCTGATGCAGAATTTCTTTAAAGAGTTGTGGTCATCGACGCTGTAAAGTCTGCTTTACAAGTATGTGGAACCCACTGATTTTTCACTCCTTGGGAATGTTGTAAATCTGGCTGGTTTGTCTCCTTCTCACAACCATGTAAGTCCTGTGTGTGTGTACTCGGTGGCTCAGTCATGTCTAACTCTTTGTGGCCCCATGGACTGTAGCCAGCCAGGCTCCTCTGCTCATGGAATTTTCAAGGCAAGAGTCCTGGAGTGGAATGCCATTCCCTACTCCAGGAGCACAGGGATAGATCTCCTGTGCCTCCTGCATTGGCAGGTAGTTTCTTTACCATGGAGCCAGCTGGTGTAAAGAGGTGCTGTACCATCATCTCCTGGTCACATTTATCTCTGTGGGTGTGCAGGATGGCAAAGCTAGTAGCTCTCTGACAGGCACACACATGTGACTGTGACAGTGTCATGACCGTCCTTCATGCAGAGTGATGGGCCCATGCAGTGGGATTTTAAGGTGCACTTCAACTTGAGAGATGCTTGCATGTGCTTCTTAAAATGCTTGACACACATTAATAGAAACTGATAAACCTCTTTTGCATGAGTAGATGAATGAGAGTCTGAAATACCCTGAATATCAGGAAAAAAATTTTTTTTGAACTTTATCCTACAAATCAGATGCAATCAGTGAAGGTTAAGGAACGAGAACATTTGATTTATATGATGGCAAATTCTGATCTTAATTTTTTAACCAGGAGCTACTGAAAAGAAAATCTACAACACTTAGGAATTTCGTTTCCTAAAATAATTAAGGATTCGCACATAAAACCAGATGGAGTTCAGCTGAGCTGATACTACGGATTTTTCTCGAGGTGAGAGAAACCTGGGGGATGGGCTCCAGGCCTAGGAAGATTTGCATGTTCTATCCCTTGGAGAGAGAGGGGTCTGCCTCCAGGTCCCTTCAAGCCTGTTGATTCTGTATTCCATCAGCAGAGCTGAATGTCGCTCATGTTTCCAGACCAAACTGAGTCTAGGGCTTCACGAAAGACACCTGGGAGATATCCAATGGCTGTCTGAAAAGTCCCCAGGATATTCTAAAGCTATTTAAACTTTATGTTTATGGATGGAGTGAGCATGGCCTCTTTTACCAAATCCTGATAAAAAGAATCTTTCTAGAAGAACCTCTCAAAGTCAGAATGGAATTAGTTCAAAGCAAACAATGAAACGTGGTACCATATATGAATAAGTGTGAGACCACTTGGGAAAGTTCATGGCTGATGGTACCATTAGCCAACATTATTAGACACTAGTTCTGAATCCTAAATTCATTTATTTTTCAACCTCAGCTTATGAAATAAACATAATCATTGCTGTTTCATGTATGAGGCTCAAAGGGACAAGCTTTTAGAATAGATCTCCTGTGCCTCCTGCATTGGCAGGTAGTTTCTTTACCATGGAGCCAGCTGGTGTAAAGAGGTGCTGTACCATCATCTCCTGGTCACATTTATCTCTGTGGGTGTGCAGGATGGCAAAGCTAGTAGCTCTCTGACAGGCACACACATGTGACTGTGACAGTGTCATGACCGTCCTTCATGCAGAGTGATGGGCCCATGCAGTGGGATTTTAAGGTGCACTTCAACTTGAGAGATGCTTGCATGTGCTTCTTAAAATGCTTGACACACATTAATAGAAACTGATAAACCTCTTTTGCATGAGTAGATGAATGAGAGTCTGAAATACCCTGAATATCAGGAAAAAATTTTTTGAACTTTATCCTACAAATCAGATGCAATCAGTGAAGGTTAAGGAACGAGAACATTTGATTTATATGATGGCAAATTCTGATCTTAATTTTTTAACCAGGAGCTACTGAAAAGAAAATCTACAACACTTAGGAATTTCGTTTCCTAAAATAATTAAGGATTCGCACATAAAACCAGATGGAGTTCAGCTGAGCTGATACTACGGATTTTTCTCGAGGTGAGAGAAACCTGGGGGATGGGCTCCAGGCCTAGGAAGATTTGCATGTTCTATCCCTTGGAGAGAGGGTCTGCCTCCAGGTCCCTTCAAGCCTGTTGATTCTGTATTCCATCAGCAGAGCTGAATGTCGCTCATGTTTCCAGACCAAACTGAGTCTAGGGCTTCACGAAAGACACCTGGGAGATATCCAATGGCTGTCTGAAAAGTCCCCAGGATATTCTAAAGCTATTTAAACTTTATGTTTATGGATGGAGTGAGCATGGCCTCTTTTACCAAATCCTGATAAAAAGAATCTTTCTAGAAGAACCTCTCAAAGTCAGAATGGAATTAGTTCAAAGCAAACAATGAAACGTGGTACCATATATGAATAAGTGTGAGACCACTTGGGAAAGTTCATGGCTGATGGTACCATTAGCCAACATTATTAGACACTAGTTCTGAATCCTAAATTCATTTATTTTTCAACCTCAGCTTATGAAATAAACATAATCATTGCTGTTTCATGTATGAGGCTCAGAGAGGATAGGAAACTTTTCCTGGAGCTGGCAAGTGGTGGGGACTTGGCTGGAGGCCAGACAACTTGATTCAGGGCTCCTAGATTGTCACTTCCATGCAGGACTTTCCACATCTCTCCTTGGATTGCACATGCCCAGAGCGTCCTGGCTGCAGCATCCATCAGCTCTATGCCCTCTGACAAGTCAGCTAACCTCCCCGAACCTCAGCTTTCTCATCTGTAAAGTGGTGTTAGAAAAAGTACCTACCTCATTTGATTGATATAAGGGTTAAGAAGATAGGAAGACATGCAATACAGTGTGTATCTGACGTAGAGTAGATGTTCAACAGGTGTTAACTCAGTAAGATGGACTTACTACTTCTGTTATTATGAGCCCACTGCTGCTTCTAGTAACTGTTTTCAGTTAACCAGTTAACAGTTAGCTAGGGTTTACTGCACCTTTCCCCATGGGAACAGGAGTAGGTCTTGAGTCTTAGAACACCCCAAGTGAAAGAGCTCTCACACTTCAGATCATATATTCTCCAAATCTCTTCTTTAGCAATGAACCTGGCCACACTGTGCCGCCCTCAAGGTATCATCTTGATCAGCGATTGGCAAACTACCAGGGACAAGACAAATGTGGCCACTGTTTGCTTTTGGATGGTCACTGAGTTGAGTGAGTTTTACATGTTTGATGACTGAAAAACAATCAAAAGCAGAATGATATTTTAGGACATGCAAAAGTACATGAAACTCAATCTCAAAATCTGTAAGTAAAACTGTATTGAATCACAGCCATACCCATTCATGGGCATGTTGTCTACAACTGCATGTGCTCTGGGCAGCAGAGTGAAGTAGCTGGCAGAGGCCACGTGGCTTGCAAAGACTAAAATACTTAGTATCTAGTCCTTCACGGAGACTATTTGCTTACTTTTGTCTTGGTCTGGTCATCTATAGCAAAGAGAGTAGTAGAACCTACCCTGCCTTCCTTTGCTTCATCCCCTTCCTCCACCCCACTCCTTATTATGATTACACAACACTGTTCCAGACACAAAAAGACCTCATTCGTTTTTCTTGCTGTCCAAGTTAAAATTTGCATTTTGCATTTGCTTTATGGTTTCCCAAGCAGATCAGATAGTAAAGATCCTGCCTGCAACGCAGGAGACCTGGGTTCAGTCCCTGCCAGGAAAATCCCCTGGAGATGGGAAAGGCTACCCACTCCATTCTTGCCTGAAGTATTCCATGGACAGAGGAGACTGGTGGGCTATACTCCATGGGATCGCAAAGAGTCGAACGTGACTAAGCGAGTAACACTTAATTCTTACTTTGGAACATAATTTTGTATATCCCTTCACATTTAGTTTAATAGACCCATCAATTAATTGATAGGTCTATGGTTTTGTGCCCGATTTAGTGTATGACTTATCATGAGTCCTTACATCTCAGTCATTGAGTCCTGCTAGCCTATTTCCTAAGTGTAACTTATGTGGATAACATTCTCTAAATCTGGGCTTGTTTCTTTTCACCAGCTTTTGGAAAATAGACCTGATCCTAAACTCATCATCTCAAAAGGATTTGGACAAGATATTCAGGTAGCTCCTAATTCCTTTCCCTGCATTTCTTTCCTCCCACTCCTTTCCTGATGGCTTTCTTAAGTACTTGAGGCAAGTTTGCAAATATTCAAATCAGGACTCAATGAAAAAAAGAAAAGATCCTGCAAGAGAAAATTCACCAGGGTAATGCATTCATGCCCTTTCCACCTTTGTAAGTTTCACATCTCTTTCAAAATATTGTCCTGCCATTTCTCTCATACATGAAAAGTAGCCCATATCACATGTAGAATATGCTCATTAAAGATTTATCTAATGTCTACCTACTGAAATGGTGTTTTTTTTTTTTTTTTACTTGGAAAGGCTTCAATGGGTTGCACTGCTGGGGACCAAAAATAAGATTTTAATTGAAATACAGATAAGATAGGAGCCTTTAATTTACCTTCTCCCTGAGCAACAGGACTTTCCTGGTTGCATCTGATAGATGACTTTTCCCCCTTCTTTCTTTTTCAGCCTAGGCTGGAGCAAAATTATCTTATCTTCAGATGAATATTTTAAGGGACTACCCCCTCATCCCCTTCCTCCACCCCACTCCTTATTATGATTACACAACACTGTTCCAGACACAAAAAGACCTCATTCGTTTTTCTTGCTGTCCAAGTTAAAATTTGCATTTTGCATTTGCTTTATGGTTTCCCAAGCAGATCAGATAGTAAAGATCCTGCCTGCAACGCAGGAGACCTGGGTTCAGTCCCTGCCAGGAAAATCCCCTGGAGATGGGAAAGGCTACCCACTCCATTCTTGCCTGAAGTATTCCATGGACAGAGGAGACTGGTGGGCTATACTCCATGGGATCGCAAAGAGTCGAACGTGACTAAGCGAGTAACACTTAATTCTTACTTTGGAACATAATTTTGTATATCCCTTCACATTTAGTTTAATAGACCCATCAATTAATTGATAGGTCTATGGTTTTGTGCCCGATTTAGTGTATGACTTATCATGAGTCCTTACATCTCAGTCATTGAGTCCTGCTAGCCTATTTCCTAAGTGTAACTTATGTGGATAACATTCTCTAAATCTGGGCTTGTTTCTTTTCACCAGCTTTTGGAAAATAGACCTGATCCTAAACTCATCATCTCAAAAGGATTTGGACAAGATATTCAGGTAGCTCCTAATTCCTTTCCCTGCATTTCTTTCCTCCCACTCCTTTCCTGATGGCTTTCTTAAGTACTTGAGGCAAGTTTGCAAATATTCAAATCAGGACTCAATGAAAAAAAGAAAAGATCCTGCAAGAGAAAATTCACCAGGGTAATGCATTCATGCCCTTTCCACCTTTGTAAGTTTCACATCTCTTTCAAAATATTGTCCTGCCATTTCTCTCATACATGAAAAGTAGCCCATATCACATGTAGAATATGCTCATTAAAGATTTATCTAATGTCTACCTACTGAAATGGTGTTTTTTTTTTTTTTTTTACTTGGAAAGGCTTCAATGGGTTGCACTGCTGGGGACCAAAAATAAGATTTTAATTGAAATACAGATAAGATAGGAGCCTTTAATTTACCTTCTCCCTGAGCAACAGGACTTTCCTGGTTGCATCTGATAGATGACTTTTCCCCCTTCTTTCTTTTTCAGCCTAGGCTGGAGCAAAATTATCTTATCTTCAGATGAAATATTTTAGGGATTTGGGGATTCTGTGTGCCTCAGGACAAAGGACAGTGTTTGTGAAAAGATCACTGTCCTCTTTTAGAGGCAAATTCCCTCCTTATTGAAATTCTGATGTTAGAAAAGCATGCCATCTCATTACCCTCCTGCAGGCCACACATTTTATGTCCTCTTATAGATGGGCACGAGACTATTCGGGGTAA
Organism: Tragulus kanchil; assembly: GCA_022376925.1. Classification (NCBI taxonomy): domain Eukaryota; kingdom Metazoa; phylum Chordata; class Mammalia; order Artiodactyla; family Tragulidae; genus Tragulus; species Tragulus kanchil. The sequence continues at coordinate 176,869,504 of JAIOJX010000032.1, forward strand.
GAGATAGAAAAGAACACAAGGAAGATGTCCCCTGCAATCATGTCAGATGAGACATTTTTCTGCATCAACAAAAGAGTTTGTATAAAATAGGTTGCTATAAAAGTGAATCATGATATTCTTACTGGGGGCTCCATGGGACAAGGTGTTCTGGATCATGAGATCATTGTCATCACTTTCAGAGTAAATAACATAGGTTCTTTTTCTCAGCCTCCTTTCCACGTGCCCACCAGGGCTCTCCCCCCATCCCTAAGTCCACTGCCACAATCCCCAAGTCTGACTGAACAGCAGGGACTGATAGAGAAGGGCACATAAGCCACATGACAGACTTCCAAGGCCAAAGATAATTGAATTACCTGGTTGTCTGCAGCGATAAATACAAGTCATAGAAACAGGATGGAGAGTGTTTTTACTGCATTTCTGGCTGCAGTTCCAGTTTTTAGTTTCCACGCCTGCATCAAATGGCTGCAACTTGACTGTATCGGCCATTTCTGGCCCATAGTGATCCCTCAAGCACCACTCTAAATGCAGCTTTGAGATCACCCTTGCATTTCAGAGATTCTAGATGGGTGTTCATCACTTCCATATGTGATGTAATTATACAAAATATTTGACTTTATGATTGCATGAATCATGCAACTTTATTAGTTTCAAATTAGGTTTGGAGGAAAGTAATATTTATTATTAATAATAATCTGTGTGCTTGTTTTCCTCTGTTGTCCTTGCTGGCTAAATGGATTCTACCTACTTTTATGTGGCAGTTCCAATTTTCACCTCTCTGGCTAATTTGTGGACTTGTAAAGTCTTCCCAGTACCAAGCACATAGCTGTTCCTTAATTCAGTAAAGTAGACATTGAGTAGATGAAAAAGCAGAGTAGAAGGAACTCTTAGAAAAGGCACATGAATTAGTGTCAGAGCTGAACTGAACTTGAATCCTAGCTCTTGAGAAGGCATTAAAGCTCTTCATTACCTCCCTTCCAAAATGACAGTAATGCTTATTTGAGAGGTTGATGTAGGGTTCAGTTCAATTTAGTCACTCAGTCGTGTCTGACTCTTCGTGACCCTATGGACTGCAGCCCACCAGGCTTCCCTGTCCTTCACCATCATGTCTATTGACTCATTGATGCCATCCAACATTCTCATCCTCTGTTGTCCCCTTCTCCTTCTGCCTTTTATTTTTCCCAACATCAGGCTCTTTTCCAACGTGTTGCCTCTTCATATCAGGTGGCCAAAGTATAGGAGATTCAGCTTCAGCATCATTCCTTCCAATGAATAGTCAGGGTTGATTTCCTTTAGGATTGACTGGTTTGATTTCCTTGGAGTCAAAGAGACTCTCAAGAGCCTTCTCCAACACCACAGTTCAAAGGTATCAATTTTTCAGTGCTCAGCCTTCTTTATGGGCAAACTCTCACATCCATACATGACTACTGGGAAAACTTTGACTATATGGACTTTTGTTGGCAAAGTGATGTCTCTGCTTTTGAATACACTGTCCAAATTTGTCATAGCTTTTCTTCCAAGGAGAAAGCCCCTTTTAATTTCATGGTTGCAGTCACCATCCACAGTGATTTTGGAGCCCAAGAGAATAAAGTCTATCACTGTTTCCATTGTTTGATCATCTATTTGCCATGAAGTTATGGGACCAGATGCCATGATCTTTGTTTATTGAATGTTGAGGTTTAGACAACCTTTTTCACTCTCCTCTTTCACCCTCATAAAAACACTCCTTAGTTCCACTTTACTTTCTGCCATAAGATATAGGGTTGGGCTCTCCTAATCCTCATATACACACTTGGCATAGACTCTGGCATAGGTGACCCAACAAATATGAATTCATTCTTTTCTCTGTTTTTAGAGGTTGAATTAGCTAAAGCAGAAATTACTCCATTTCATTGGTAACCTCCTTTGCTAATTTATTCTCTCTCCCAGGAAAATCATGAGGTTGACACACCTAGAATTTGTGAGTTCTAAGACATGCAGGGACTGTGTGTGTTTACTCATTGTTGCATGGCCAGTATTGGGCCTGTCCTGGCACACCATATCTTTTTATTGAGAAAATCCAGAGATGTACTTTAATGATAAAGAAATTCCCATTCCATTAACAGATAAAAGGAAGATATGAGTTCCACAACCAATTCTGCTAGCATGTGAATAGGTATTCCTACAAATCACCCACTATTCAAAGCTGTGCAATCAAATATACAGGAAAATTTATAGGTGAAATTGATGAACATCCAAACACTTTATCAATGGTATGTTGAAAGAAAGAAAAAGATAAGAGACGATACAAAAAGTGAAGGTGCTGGTTGCTTAATCAAGTCCAGTTCTTTTCAACCCAATAGACTATAGCCAACCAGGCTCTTTTGTCCATGGAATTCTCCAGGCAAGAATACTTGAGTGAGTAGCCATTCCCTTTTCCAGAGGATCTTCTCCACTCAGGGATTGAACCCACATATCCTGCATTGCAGGCATATTCTTTACTGTCTGAACCACCAGGGAAACTCTGAAAGAAAAAAAAGAAGAAAAGATGATCAACAATCTTTCTTTTCTGGAGTGAGCTGAGTCCGTTAACAGAGAGCATGCAAGTAAATGTGTTTTTAAGCCCTTAGGTGCTATATAATTTTCATCATTACAGAAAATAGCCATTTGTGTTGCAGGAGAAAAGAACAGAAAAATCATATCCAGGTTGTTTGTGGGGAAAATACAAAAACTTGATCCTGAATGCAAAGGGAGAAAAAAAAAAGAAAGACAGTCTATTTTTCCTCCTGCTGGTTCAATGATAGCTATTAATGTTTTTAAGTCTTTCAAATTGGTCTTAAGGACTCACTTTTTGGAGGTCTTATTGCAGTTGAAAAGCCCATAGGAGTGATTTCCAGTAATCTAAGTTAATAAACTGTAAACTAACTTTTTTCAAAGGTTAAAAAAAAATCAACTCTATCACCTTTGACAAAATAATTACTCCATTTCATTGGTAACCTCCTTTGCTAATTTATTCTCTCTCCCAGGAAAATCATGAGGTTGACACACCTAGAATTTGTGAGTTCTAAGACATGCAGGGACTGTGTGTGTTTACTCATTGTTGCATGGCCAGTATTGGGCCTGTCCTGGCACACCATATCTTTTTATTGAGAAAATCCAGAGATGTACTTTAATGATAAAGAAATTCCCATTCCATTAACAGATAAAAGGAAGATATGAGTTCCACAACCAATTCTGCTAGCATGTGAATAGGTATTCCTACAAATCACCCACTATTCAAAGCTGTGCAATCAAATATACAGGAAAATTTATAGGTGAAATTGATGAACATCCAAACACTTTATCAATGGTATGTTGAAAGAAAGAAAAAGATAAGAGACGATACAAAAAGTGAAGGTGCTGGTTGCTTAATCAAGTCCAGTTCTTTTCAACCCAATAGACTATAGCCAACCAGGCTCTTTTGTCCATGGAATTCTCCAGGCAAGAATACTTGAGTGAGTAGCCATTCCCTTTTCCAGAGGATCTTCTCCACTCAGGGATTGAACCCACATATCCTGCATTGCAGGCATATTCTTTACTGTCTGAACCACCAGGGAAACTCTGAAAGAAAAAAAAGAAGAAAAGATGATCAACAATCTTTCTTTTCTGGAGTGAGCTGAGTCCGTTAACAGAGAGCATGCAAGTAAATGTGTTTTTAAGCCCTTAGGTGCTATATAATTTTCATCATTACAGAAAATAGCCATTTGTGTTGCAGGAGAAAAGAACAGAAAAATCATATCCAGGTTGTTTGTGGGGAAAATACAAAAACTTGATCCTGAATGCAAAGGGAGAAAAAAAAAAGAAAGACAGTCTATTTTTCCTCCTGCTGGTTCAATGATAGCTATTAATGTTTTTAAGTCTTTCAAATTGGTCTTAAGGACTCACTTTTTGGAGGTCTTATTGCAGTTGAAAAGCCCATAGGAGTGATTTCCAGTAATCTAAGTTAATAAACTGTAAACTAACTTTTTTCAAAGGTTAAAAAAAAATCAACTCTATCACCTTTGACAAAATAATTGCAACAGCTGTAAAAGAGCCAAATGTTGGCTGGATGCAGACACATTGAGACATTAATGTGGAAAACAAAAAATTATATATTATCTAGAACCAGAGAACTGACTTTATGCTTTTACTTTTATTTAATTTTTTTTTTTCTGAATTAAAATCTCTTCCTTAGTCATCAAATGTTTGGGAAATTTCTGATGACATGTATTCACACAGATAAAATTTGAATTAAAGGGAAAAAAATGGTATTTCATTTGTTTTTCTCACCAACTGTCTCTTTGTTGGCCTGCTTTGTTGAAGAGAATGTTCTGGAGTTTTCAAAGGCAGGAGGAACTGCAGAGTTATCTCTCAGTAGCCTGCCTGCAAAATAAAGAAAGTAGAGAAGTCAACATTTTGTCAACGTTCACCATCAACCAGGGTGTGATATGGCACATCATTTAATTCTTTCAGTTATCCTAGAGCAGAGACTTCACTGCCTCTCCCTCTCAATAGGGAAAATAAGAGTCAGAGAGATTACAATATCCATGACTGTCAAAGCATTAGGAAGGATCCAGAACACAATTCAGGACTCCAGAAGCCACCTTTTACTCTTAAAGAGACTGTTGTTGCCTAGCATTATGAAGCATACCAAAGTTGGACTGTCTTCCCTTCTGTGGGGTGTATTAATAAAGGTTCTCCTGACTAACAGACAATAATGCATGCATTTAGGGAGGGAGGGAGGGAGCAAAATTTATTTTAAGGAAAAGTCTCATGTGATTGCAGAAGTTTGATAAGTCCAAAATCTGCAGGGTTGCTTGGCAAGGTAAAGACCCAGGGGACAGTTGCAATTCGAGTCCAGGGACCATTTGGTGAGAGTTCCTTCTCTCTCAGGGAAGATCATTTGTTAGTCTATTAGGGCCTTCAACTGATAGAATGGGGTCCACCTGAATTATGGAGGGCAATCTGCTTTTCTCAAAGTCTACTAACTTAAATATCAATCTCATCCAAAAAAACCAAACCCTCAATGAAGCATCCTGAATCATGTTTAAGCATGTATCTGGGCAACTTGTCCCAGTCAGGTCAACACATAAAATTGTCCATCACATAGGGCTAATCTATGATGGGATTCACAATGTCAAAGAGAAAATACTCAGAGTCTAGAATCTCCTTTCCTGTTGTTGTTATTCAGTTGCTAAGTCATGTCCTACTCTTTGCGACCCTATAGACTGTAGCCCACCAGGCTTCTCTGTCCAAGGGACAAGAAAACTGGTGTGGTTTCCTTTCCCTTCTCCAGAGGATCTCCCCAAGCCAGGAATTGATCCAGGGTCTCCTGCACTGCAGGCAGTTTCTTTACCATCTGAACCACCAAGAAAGTCACCACTATCTCCTATCCTTGTTCAAAAACCAGTTGAAAACTCACATTCATGGGTCATCCTGTCAAGAGGTCAGGTCATTGTTCCCAGTGAATGAAAAGGTTCAGCTGACAAAGAGCACAGAAGTTATGAAACAAAAGAAAACATAAAGATGAGCATCTACCATCCATGAACCTCAGATTCTTCGAATTATCTCCATGTTACATTCTTACTCCAGGATGTAAGATTATCCATCACTAGCCTGTCCATCTCTCTTCATGAATTTTATTTAATTTGACAAGTAAATCCATTATTTGGGGGTAAAACAAACTGCTGACCTGCTGAACGTGTGCTCTTTGCCTCACTGATATCATCACGTCACAATACTAACATACAGTAGGTCTCACGTGGGCAAGGGACCAGGTGTCCTGTTCCATGCAAGCTGCGACAGTTGCTGCACAGAACTCACCATCATCCTCCCAGATGGCTCTCATCATTTGCATTTTTCAGATGAAGAATCTGAGTCCTTAAGAGATAAGACATGTTTTCTAGTAACACACACCTTGTAGACCACAATGCTGAGTTTCCATGCAGGCCTGTCTGTGCTGAAACCTGTGTTTATGACCATGGGGAACTTGTCTTTGCCATTCTAGTCAGTGTTTTTCTTTTCCTTTTGTGTCTTTCCTTTTTTTTTTTAATCTTCTTTTTCTTTTTTACCCTTGTTATTTAAAGCCAACTCCAAATTGGAACCCCCAAACCCTTTTTTGAATCATGTTTAAGCATGTATCTGGGCAACTTGTCCCAGTCAGGTCAACACATAAAATTGTCCATCACATAGGGCTAATCTATGATGGGATTCACAATGTCAAAGAGAAAATACTCAGAGTCTAGAATCTCCTTTCCTGTTGTTGTTATTCAGTTGCTAAGTCATGTCCTACTCTTTGCGACCCTATAGACTGTAGCCCACCAGGCTTCTCTGTCCAAGGGACAAGAAAACTGGTGTGGTTTCCTTTCCCTTCTCCAGAGGATCTCCCCAAGCCAGGAATTGATCCAGGGTCTCCTGCACTGCAGGCAGTTTCTTTACCATCTGAACCACCAAGAAAGTCACCACTATCTCCTATCCTTGTTCAAAACCAGTTGAAAACTCACATTCATGGGTCATCCTGTCAAGAGGTCAGGTCATTGTTCCCAGTGAATGAAAAGGTTCAGCTGACAAAGAGCACAGAAGTTATGAAACAAAAGAAAACATAAAGATGAGCATCTACCATCCATGAACCTCAGATTCTTCGAATTATCTCCATGTTACATTCTTACTCCAGGATGTAAGATTATCCATCACTAGCCTGTCCATCTCTCTTCATGAATTTTATTTAATTTGACAAGTAAATCCATTATTTGGGGGTAAAACAAACTGCTGACCTGCTGAACGTGTGCTCTTTGCCTCACTGATATCATCACGTCACAATACTAACATACAGTAGGTCTCACGTGGGCAAGGGACCAGGTGTCCTGTTCCATGCAAGCTGCGACAGTTGCTGCACAGAACTCACCATCATCCTCCCAGATGGCTCTCATCATTTGCATTTTTCAGATGAAGAATCTGAGTCCTTAAGAGATAAGACATGTTTTCTAGTAACACACACCTTGTAGACCACAATGCTGAGTTTCCATGCAGGCCTGTCTGTGCTGAAACCTGTGTTTATGACCATGGGGAACTTGTCTTTGCCATTCTAGTCAGTGTCTTCTTTTCCTTTGGTCTCTTTTATATCTTTTCCCTGTGTTACTTTAGAATGTACCCTGTTTTTAGGTTTAAAATATTGGCTTAATTGAACAGTTCCCATTTACAAACAAAGACTCTACCTGTAGGAATATTGCTAAAATAGTCTTGCCTTGATCTGAATAATGTAAATATACTTTTTTCTTGGGCATAAGATGAATGAGCATTATGGAGGTAGGTCAGACGTCAATAAAAGAATGAAAAACCAGAAAACAAAAATTTAAAAATAACCAGAAGACAAAAACAAATGGAAAGGACAGGACAATAGGATCAGAATCACAGGAATATAGAGTGTTCACACAGAAAGTTACACTCGCTGAAAAGTTGCACTTGCTTGGATGCTCTTATCACATGATAGCGTCCCCTCTTGTCTGGGTGTGTTCTTCTCAACCAGCCAGCCCACAGCTCAGGGACAGAGTCTGGCCCATGTGGTGCCTTGCCATAGGCCTGCAGGCTGAATGACACAGTTCTTCTGACTTGAGATATTTCACTTGCAAAAATTAACCTGATATAAGTGAAAAACCTCATCTGATTTTACCAATAGGGCCCTTGGCAGAGACATTCATTACACACCTGAAATTTGCAAGGTTATCTTTTCCCATATTGTTGAGTACACTCCTTAATCTTCCTTATCTCCTCTTTACCCCGTTAAGTGCCCACTCACCTAAAACACACTGGGTAATGACGTTTATTACCCAACAATAAAAATATTGTTATTTATGGTTACAATCAGGGTGTCATCAAATACGAATGCTCACATTCGGTGAGGCCCTTTCAGCTGATTGTTTATGTAAATGAAAGCATTTGTTGATCATCTCATCTGTTTTGGGAAGAAACAATCAGCCAGGCGGGCTGCTTTCTCCCTGTAATATCTTTTTAATATTCACTGCACTAGAAGCCAATCTGAAACAATGAAAAAAAATTTAAAGAATTTTAAAATAAATTTAAGCCTATAGTAAAACATCAAGTTGGCATGCCTGTAGCCATTGGCACATGACAGGCAGCCGCTCAGCTGTTGTTAACTTTAGACCAGGGGTTTTACTAGTCAGTGTCTGGTCTCTTTTATATCTTTTCCCTGTGTTACTTTAGAATGTACCCTGTTTTTAGGTTTAAAATATTGGCTTAATTGAACAGTTCCCATTTACAAACAAAGACTCTACCTGTAGGAATATTGCTAAAATAGTCTTGCCTTGATCTGAATAATGTAAATATACTTTTTTCTTGGGCATAAGATGAATGAGCATTATGGAGGTAGGTCAGACGTCAATAAAAGAATGAAAAACCAGAAAACAAAAATTTAAAAATAACCAGAAGACAAAAACAAATGGAAAGGACAGGACAATAGGATCAGAATCACAGGAATATAGAGTGTTCACACAGAAAGTTACACTCGCTGAAAAGTTGCACTTGCTTGGATGCTCTTATCACATGATAGCGTCCCCTCTTGTCTGGGTGTGTTCTTCTCAACCAGCCAGCCCACAGCTCAGGGACAGAGTCTGGCCCATGTGGTGCCTTGCCATAGGCCTGCAGGCTGAATGACACAGTTCTTCTGACTTGAGATATTTCACTTGCAAAAATTAACCTGATATAAGTGAAAAACCTCATCTGATTTTACCAATAGGGCCCTTGGCAGAGACATTCATTACACACCTGAAATTTGCAAGGTTATCTTTTCCCATATTGTTGAGTACACTCCTTAATCTTCCTTATCTCCTCTTTACCCCGTTAAGTGCCCACTCACCTAAAACACACTGGGTAATGACGTTTATTACCCAACAATAAAAATATTGTTATTTATGGTTACAATCAGGGTGTCATCAAATACGAATGCTCACATTCGGTGAGGCCCTTTCAGCTGATTGTTTATGTAAATGAAAGCATTTGTTGATCATCTCATCTGTTTTGGGAAGAAACAATCAGCCAGGCGGGCTGCTTTCTCCCTGTAATATCTTTTTAATATTCACTGCACTAGAAGCCAATCTGAAACAATGAAAAAAAATTTAAAGAATTTTAAAATAAATTTAAGCCTATAGTAAAACATCAAGTTGGCATGCCTGTAGCCATTGGCACATGACAGGCAGCCGCTCAGCTGTTGTTCCTCTTTGTTGGAAAACTTAGAGTGAATGTCCAGTCAGGATGTACTTTGCCCCATAGTGATGTGGGCACTCCACTCCAATTTATTCCACTCAGCCCCAAGTGAAAGAGATGGTCGTACAGCAGATGTAACTACCCAGCATTCTATTTGTTCATCTTCATGATCTCAGGGATATCACATTTACATGCTAAATCTTAAGTAACTTACCCATGAATGGAAAATTTGATGGACTTTAAAAATGTGTCCATAATGACCATCTCAATGGCTAAATCCCATTACACCATTAAGAAGGGAGAGAACTGTTCTGGCTCTAACTCTTGTAATGATTAACCTGAGGCTCTAAGTTTGTAATAAAAAGGAAAAAGCATCTCATTGTAGTATTCTCTAAAGGGTTATACATGTCATTTTATGTAAAAGACCAGTTAGCAAATAAGTGTGACTTTGCTTACCATACTGAGTGTATTACAACCTCTTAATTCTGCTTTTATGGTGAAAAATCACCTGCAGAGACTATGTCAATGGGCAAGCACATCTGTGTTCCAATAGACCTTTATTTACAAAATAGGCAACTGGCCAGACGTGCTCTGTAAACCATAATTTTGTCATCATTGGTCTAAAGCATTATTACCCAAAGTACGATCCAAGAATCTTAAGCCAAACAAAACATTCTTTTAAAAAAATGATTCTCGGGCTTCCCTGGTGGTCCTGTGGTGGAGAGTCCACCTTGCAGTGTGGGGGGTGCCAGTTTGATCCCTGGCCCAGGAGGATCCCGCGTGCTGCAGAGTGGCTGGACTGGTGTGTCCAGTGTGGGCCAGAGCTCTGGAGTGCATGCGTCTGGATCCGGTGCTCTGTAGTGAGAGGGGCAGCTGCGATGGGGTCCCGCATCGGCCAGGGAGTGAAGATGGATGAAGGTGAACAGATGAAAGACCAATAAAAGGGGACAAAATTAAAAAAAAAAAAAAAGATTCTCTAGAGAAGTTGAGAAGTACTTCGTATCTTGACTCTCTTGGACATTTATCACACACAATAGTCCTTCAAATGGGCAAAAGTTCCTACTACAAAGGAACTGTAACCAGAATTTTCCCAGACTTATTTGACCTTCCTGGGCACCTTCTCCCAAAGGACTCTTGTCTTGAGGGATGGTTCCCAGAAGCATACATTTGGCATCAGGCTCTGGGATGCAGACAAAGGAAGATTTTTGGCTGACATTCATCTAAATGATCCATGATCTGGGAGGATAGGATTTGGATCTGAGGGGACCTAATAGATTCAACAGGTAAGGTTGCAGAAACTTCATCTTATGGATTGAAAACCAGTTGCCAGGAAGCAACCCCATGACCAGTGGATCCTCAAGGATCCATTTCAGAGACCCTAGCCTTGGTCTTCAATTTACCATTCATTAGCTTTGCGCTTTTAGGAAGCTGTTTCACCTTTCTGAGCTTCATCAGTAAAATTGCTTTCCTCAGCTAAAAAAGCAAGATATTGGCTGAGGAAATCTCTTAGGCTTTTGTTATTTTGTTGCTTTTGTTCTAAATGTAGACTGATTTTATTGTACACCCTATGGTGGCAAATTCACAAGGCGAGGAACACATGTACATATGGACCAGTACTTCTTACCAGTGGATTTGACTTTTTGACTTTCAATTCCATGAAAATAAAGTCAACTGAAGTTTTGTTTCTGGATTCAGAACCACAAGGATCCAAACCCAGGAGGAAGGAAGGACATTTCAATAAAGAAATCTTGCTGGTCTCGTATTCAGACTTAGAAGTCCTGATCCGAACAAAAGCTCTGCATTTATTATCCATGGGACTATGTATAATTACCCATGCTTCCTCTCCTGACCTCAGTCCCCTTGTGTGACTGGAGATGATTGAACTCAACAGTGCTTTTTAATCTGTTGCAATAAGCAAATATCCATAAAGTTAAAGCTATGGCTTTTTTCAGGAGTCATGTACAGATGTGAGAGTTGGATCATAAAAAAGGCTGAGTGCCAAAGAATTGGTGCTTTTGAATTGTGGTGCTGGAAAAGACTCTTGAGAGTCCCTTAGACTGCAAGGGGATCAAACCAGTCAATCCTAAAGGAAATCAACCCTGAATAAGTACTAGAAAGAATGATATTGAAGCTGAAACTCTAATACTTTGGTCACCTTATGCAAAGAGCCAACTTAGTAGAAAAGAACCTGATACTGGGAAAGATTTATAATAAAAGAAGAAGGTGGCAAAGGATGAGATGGTTAGACCGCCTCACCATGTCAGTGGATGTGAGTCTGACCAAACTTCAGAAGATAGTGACAGACAGGGAAGTCTATCACCACTGCAGTCCATGGGGTCATGAAGAGTCGGCCATGACTCAGCAACTGAACAACAACAATGAGCAAAGAGCATTATCACTAATAACACCAGTGCTACCATCACTGTGGTCACCATGCACAAAACAGAAAATGCAAAACAAAATGACCTGGTGAATAGTGAACACTTCATGCAGCTGCGAAGCTGTTAGGAGAACAGCAGTTTCTCTCTGAAAGTGAAACTGAAAGTCAAGTCTCTCAGTCTCAACCTGCTGGAGTATGGACTAGTTTTCTCTTCTGCAAAATGGGAATATTTGAGCCCTCTTTCACTCAGAAATGTACTGAGAAAATGACTTTTAATGTCTCAAACACTATTAAATGTGTTTGGCATATTATTGTATATAAAAACCATGGTAATGATGTTTTTTGATGTTTCCCTGGTGGTGCCATGATAAAGAATCTGCCTGCCAATGCAGGAGGAGCAAGATATTTGGGTTCAATCCCTGGGTTGGGAAGATTCCCTGGAGGTGGAAAAGGTAAGCCACTCTAGTATTTTTGCCTGGGAAATCCCATTGATAGAGGAGTGTGACAGGCTATAGTTCATGAGGTCACAAGAGTCAGACATGAGTGAGCATGCACCCACAATGAAGTTATTAATGGGACATGTCTCATGTAGGAGCAGGGAGACAGCCTCAATTTCTGCAGGGAAAATATGCTAGAGATTGCAGGGCAGTCTATCTCATTGGGGAATATGAAGAAATTTGCCTTGAATCCAAAAGTTTGAAGGATAACAACAACAACAAAAAAAACCCATGACTTTGCTTTCTTGAAAAATATCCAATTGAATTTCCTTTCAAATGAGAACTGAAGGATTCCTTCATTTCGGTTAGAGCCTGGCTTCATAAATACCATCTCTGCACAGTATATTATGCACATCGTTTATTCAGCAGATATCATAATATATTCAGGGCTGTTCTTAGGGAGAGAAATTTCAATATTAGATAAAAATAGTGAGATGGCAACGGTAACTGTGTTTGTCTGGTACACAGAGCAAATAGGATTGTTAGTGATTGCTAAAGGCTTTGGGGAAAGATATGGAAACAAAGATAGCCCGTGCCAGATTCAGAGCCAGCCAGTTGCAAAGGTTAAGGAAGCTTGATTACCTTCTACCATCATGTACTTCTAAGCAGACCTGGTGATGAGTTGTTCCGTCCTTATATTTTCTCATAAGAATAGCTGAATGTTATCCTAATTAGAAATCTGTTCAGATTTTGAAACAGCCTGGTGTTGCCTTCTCTCCTCATCTTTTTGTCGTACCTCTCTCTCTCTTTCATTCTCTCTCTGTCTCTCTCTCTCACACACACACACACACTCACACACAAACACACACACACACACACACACTCATAGCAATATCAGTGTCACAAAGAGTCAGAAGTTTCAGCTGGGCTCCTATCACAAGCTGACCACGTGGATATGACCTTGGTTTGGGATTTCAGTCTCTCCGCACGTGCATTCTTCAATCTGCATCAGCAAGGCCTGGATGGGAGACTCTCTCTGGGCCTTCTTGCTCATTACCTGTGCATTTCAGAGTTGACTTAATGACACCCAGGCCTGGTCATGTGCTGTCCATGCATTAACTCAGTTAATCCTCATAGCACCCTGGGAGACAACCAGTATCAACTTCTCCAGGTGATGGATGCAAACTGAGGCATGGAGAGTTTAATGAGTCAGCCTAAAGGCACAACAAGGAATTGACCCAGTCAGAATTCCAACTTGAGCCCTGTGGTTCCAAAACTCAGATCAGAGAGCAATGAACAACCTCCACCAAGCACCAATCTGCAGTGAAGAATCCTCAGTCAGACTCTCCAAGTCTGTGGTTGGCTCGTGTATATTCACTCACACATATGTGAATTCACATATACAGTACTCTGCTTTTCACCAAACAGAATGGAAACTCTCATAAGCATCCTAGTGCCGTCAAGAGCCCTAAAGACTCCTGGGAAGTGTGGACCTGGGAATGTAGAAAAAGAGTACTGATAATCCTCTTTGTAGGACAGTAATAGAGATGCAGACAGAGAGGTGTTTGTGAGCACAACAGGGGAAGAAGAGGGTGGCACCAATTGAGAGAGTAGGATTGACATATATACACTGCCACATGTAAAACAGATAGCTAGTGGGAAGCTGCTGTGTAGAAGAGGAAGCCCAGTTCAATGCTCCGTGACAACCTCAAAGGGTAGTATGGTGGGAGAGTGGGAGGGAGACTCAAGAGAGACGAAATATATATATATATATATATATATATATATATATATATATATATATATATATATATATATATATATGATTCACATTGTTATACAACACAAATGAACACAACATTATAAAGCAAGTATCCTCCAATTGAAAATTCTTTTTTAACCAGAGAGTAGACCTGTGGAGACAGAGCTGTGATTTCAGGGATGAAGTAAGCACAAGAAAGAAGACCCCGCTGATGCCTGGGAGAGGGGAGGCAGCAGGGGATGAAGGGGTTCTGAGGTTCCTAACAAAGGACAAGTTAGGAACAGACCATGAAGGGCAGGGCAGGTGTGGAACCACCTGGAAGAGGCGGGTCAGGGGGATGAATGGTGTGGGGAAGACACAGGGCAGGGAAGTGAGAGCCAGGGGCTCAGGCTGTAACAACAGAAGTCAAGGACTCCTTGCTGCAAGGAAAGGGAGACAAGGAAGCCATGACAGCCGACTAGAACTCATGTTTCTACTCTGTTCTGTTTTGGCTCGTGCTAAGTGCCCGTGGCTTTGGAACATCTGGTTGACTCTTTGCATGAGGACTCTCAACCACCCAGATGATGGGCAAGGTTTCAGGTAGAACCTGCCATGATCACACTTAGCAGATTTGATGAAAGCCCTCTAAAATGGCTCACAATTACCTTCTGGATGTGGGCAACATGGATCATTATCTAAGAACATAGCATCTAAATTATTATGATGAAATCACCTCCTAGTTTTTCTTCTGTGGCTCGCTGGAAGACAAATAGAGGGACTGGAAAGATCATGCATCACACTGTGCATAGTCTCTCCACCATGTTTTCCCCTTTGGCTCATCCATGTGGAGCCCAGTGGGCCAGCCACATGGGAAGAGCCAGTAAGGCGTGGGAAACGTTACTTGTTAACTTGTTCTCCAGCATCGTTTTTGCTTCATTAAGAACGTCCCTGTTTCCACGCCCACCAGTCACAGTGTTTGTGGTACTTTCAAAGTATTCTGACAGTTTTAAAACCAAGAAGTGTGACTCAGTCCTAGTGGGGGCCCTGTTGGCTTTTCCCAAATGAAAAAAATGAAATTCCATATGTAAGGAAAGTATTGACTCTTTCTTCATTTGCCCTGCTCACTCTCCTTCAGAATCAAGTTCCAGACTAAGTTACCATGGATGCTGTTGTGTGTCTTTTGCTTCTGTCTCCTCGCAGGAATTGAGAGTGGGTGGGAGGGCTTGTTTGATGGGGATTAGATCCTCTGGTAGGGGTTAGATGTCTTCCTATAGCAGTTCCCAATCACCCCTTATCTCTATGGTCCGATGAAAGGGCTGAACTTCACAGCTATCACATAGTGAAAACAGTATAGAAAGTGGTAAAATGAAGGAAAGAAAGAAGGAAAGAAGGAAGGGAGGAAGGAAGGAATGAATGAAGGGAGGAAGAGATTCAGATACAAGTTGACCTGATCTCAAAGTTTTCATTTCTGATATTATACTCAGTATGATTTCCTGAATGAAGAGAAGCTGCTGATTCAGGTTTCTCATCTATAAAATGGGGCAGTAAAAGGTAACTTAAATGCTGATTGGGGGAACTAATGTATCCACACACTACACAGAGCAGGTGTCCACAGATATTAGTGAGATTTAAACAAGGATCTTCTACAAGCAGAAAGGAGACAAGTGCTCCTGGATTGATAAAGAAAAGAGAATCAAGGAATCAAAGTCTTCCTCAGGGGCATGTGGTTTTTCATCAGTCATATGGTTTCAAATCGGGTCTGTGTGTGTCTGTGTGTGTGTGTCCCTCAGCTGTGGACAGTAGCAAGTCCAGCCCCCACCCCAGACCCTCAGCTGTGCCCTCCTCCTCCTCGCCTCCTTACACCATCCCCTTGCCCACTTTCTATGAAACAACAGGAAAGAGTGAAGAGAAATTTGACAGTGAAGAGATATGGGCTTCAATTTTCCTCCCCATTTCTTCCAGTGTAAAGTCAAGTCTCTTGAACTCTCTGAGATTCAGTTTCTTCCTGCATAAAATAAATTGGGCTAGATTATTCTAAAATTCTCCAATCTTGGCATCTTCCCTCTTCCCCCTCTCTTTATCCACTTCCTCCTGTTGTCACCTACTATCTAAGAAGTTCAAAGAACACAAGTGGAAGATACTCTCAGAGAGAACACCAACGCTGGGTTCTCCCCAAGATTCTCCAGATAGAAGAAGGGCCACACCTCTCAGCTGGCACTGAGAGTGTCTGGAGTAAGAAAAATCCAGGTAGCACCCTGCTCTGGAGAGCGTCTCCAGCAAAGACTGGCCCCGAGGAAGATCCTACGGTGGGAGCCCTGATGGATGCCGCCTACTGCCCACCTGTGGGTGCCCTTCCCCCACATACTTTCTGTCAAGGAACAAACAAAACCTAGGAGTAGGATTTACAGATAAGAGAGGGGAAGATGAGACCTAGGAAAACTGGGAAGTGAGGAAAGAGGAAGATAGAAGATGGAGAGAAAGTGGAAGTCAGGGAAAAAGAAGCAAAGAGGAGGAGGTAGGAGGGCATCAAAGAAACAATGGGCGGAGAGTAGGAGACAGGGCATGTTTAAGAGTAAACACCGAGGTTCCTGGACTTCATTGTTTGCATCCTTAAGTCTGTAGTCTCTACTAATACCAGCTGGAGCTGATTGTATCTTTATGAGCCACCACATCCCTGCCCTTTCCCTTACTCAGTCCTCAGCATCGCCCTGCAGGCGGGACTGTTGTTGGTTGTTTAGTCTCTATGTCATGTATGACCCTTTGCGACCCCATGGGTTGTAGCCTGCCAGTCTCCTCCGTCCATGGGATTCTCCAGGCAAGAAGAGTGGGCTGCCATTTCCTTCTTCAGGGGAATCTTCCTGCCCCAGGGATTAAACTGCCTCTCCTGATGGGTAAGTAGATCTTTCACTGCTTAGCCACCAGGGAAGCCAGGGCAGGACTGTTATTTGTCGCCATCGTCAGGACACTGAGTCTTAGACAAGATCATTTTCTTAAAGCTGCTTGCAGGTGGGCCCACAGTTAGGCCCGTCTGATGCCAGAATCCAGGACCATCTATCCAGCTGGGCTGCCTCCAAGTTCAACCTTATTAACACCCGTAAAGTTCATACACACTCTAAACTCTGAAGCAGGGAAGTCAATTAGAATGAGTAAGGGGAAACCGTGCTGCCTGAACCACACATGCCAACTGACCTGGGGGCAAGGCCTCCAATACCCCCAGAATATTTCTTTTTGTTCCGTAATTTCAGGCTAGAAAATTCAACCTCTCCTAGAATATTAGACCTAGGATGCAGATGTGACAGCAACTCTAGCAATTCATGTCTTTGTTAATTCCTTAATTCATTGTTAACCACTAATATCTGACCAGCTGGGTGTGCCAGCTCTCGGGCATAAACCGTATTAAATCAGGACAAATTCTGCCTTCCAGAAGTTTAACTATGCAGTGAGAGACTTTACATATATGTTTAAACATCTCTTTAAAAAGAGTTTTAAAATGAAATTTAAAAAGGAAAAGTGTCAGACAACCTTCAGAATCTGATGTGTGTTTTAGTTGCTCAGTCACGTCTGGTTCACTGTGACCCCGTGGACTATAGCCTGCCAGGTTCCTGTGTCCATGGGATTTTCCAGGCAAGAATACTAGAGGGGTTTGCCATTTCCTTCTTCAGGGGAATCTTCCTGCCCCAGGGATTAAACTGCCTCTCCTGATGGGTAAGTAGATCTTTCACTGCTTAGCCACCAGGGAAGCCAGGGCAGGACTGTTATTTGTCGCCATCGTCAGGACACTGAGTCTTAGACAAGATCATTTTCTTAAAGCTGCTTGCAGGTGGGCCCACAGTTAGGCCCGTCTGATGCCAGAATCCAGGACCATCTATCCAGCTGGGCTGCCTCCAAGTTCAACCTTATTAACACCCGTAAAGTTCATACACACTCTAAACTCTGAAGCAGGGAAGTCAATTAGAATGAGTAAGGGGAAACCGTGCTGCCTGAACCACACATGCCAACTGACCTGGGGGCAAGGCCTCCAATACCCCCAGAATATTTCTTTTTGTTCCGTAATTTCAGGCTAGAAAATTCAACCTCTCCTAGAATATTAGACCTAGGATGCAGATGTGACAGCAACTCTAGCAATTCATGTCTTTGTTAATTCCTTAATTCATTGTTAACCACTAATATCTGACCAGCTGGGTGTGACAGCTCTCAGGCATAAACCGTATTAAATCAGGTCAAATTCTGCCTTCCAGTAGTTTAACTATGCACTAAGAGACTTTACATATATGTTTAAACATCTCTTTAAAAAGAGTTTTAAAATGAAATTTAAAAAGGAAAAGTGTCAGACAACCTTCAGAATCTGATGTGTGTTTTAGTTGCTCAGTCACGTCTGGTTCACTGTGACCCCGTGGACTATAGCCTGCCAGGTTCCTGTGTCCATGGGATTTTCCAGGCAAGGACACTGGAGTGGGTAGCCACTTTCCCTTCTCCAGGGGATCTTTCTGACCCAGAGACTGAACGCAGGTCTCCTACGTTGCCGGAGGGTTCTTTACCATCTGAGTAAAGAAGAGGATAAGAGTATAGCAGAGTATAGGTAAGCTTTATTACGAGTCTTGCCTCTGTTATAGAGCTTCTTTGAGGTCAAATCACCCTTTCAGATCACATGCATTCTCACCTATAAAATGGAACCAATAAGAGTCACAGCCTCAGTCACTACACACACTTGACTGCTTGAGTCTATTTATTTTATCATCAGGGAACAAAACCTGTACATGTCCCAGTTACATTCCAAACAGACAATGTCTTTTTTTTCCCCCGATTCTATCTTGACTCTATTTTCTTATCTGTAGTTTTTTTTCCTTCCTTTTATTCTTAATAAGTTTAATCAAAGGGACGGTGAACTGGAAAGGGAAAACATGTCAAAATGCCGAGAATTCTGAAAGTGTATCTTTCCAAATTGTGCAGCTTGGTGTTGGCAGGATGACAAGGGCCCCTACAACCCAGTGCAAACACAGAGCTGCAAAAGCGTGCAGCTCGCGTGTGCAATATATGTATGTTACGTGCCAAGTGCTAAGCAAGTGCTTTTAAACAAATGACAAATACGATAAGACTCTCAGGATAAGGCCAAGTGAGTATGAGGGCTTTCTAGATTCTGATGTGGACATGTGCTCCTCTCCCCTCTGCCTGGCAGCCAGGACCACGCCAGAGGCCACCTAACCTCCCCTTAGCGCCACGGCCACTCTCTCTACAGACTTGTGTCCAGCGGTATGCAGACCCATGCACACACCATCAGGAAAACGCGACTCCATTTAAATATTAAGCATCTGCGCTTAAACGATCTCGGACCGCACATTTTTCCCCAATCAGCTTCACAAACTTAACTAATAATTTCATTCCCGGCATGACAAAGCCACTAGCTCCTGCCAACAGCAACTTAAATTGAACAGGTCAGAAAAATCCCCTTGTCTGCGGATGCCATCAGTTAAGAAAGAGAAGGGATGGCAAAGTGAAAGGGAAAACGCCGCGATTCTTTTATGTGAAGATTACATTTTAAAATAACCAACTAACCGTCTGCACTTTTCCTGGGCCTGACGTCTCGAAACGCATTAGAAAAGTTTTAAGAATCGCAGGTCTCCTACGTTGCCGGAGGGTTCTTTACCATCTGAGTAAAGAAGAGGATAAGAGTATAGCAGAGTATAGGTAAGCTTTATTACGAGTCTTGCCTCTGTTATAGAGCTTCTTTGAGGTCAAATCACCCTTTCAGATCACATGCATTCTCACCTATAAAATGGAACCAATAAGAGTCACAGCCTCAGTCACTACACACACTTGACTGCTTGAGTCTATTTATTTTATCATCAGGGAACAAAACCTGTACATGTCCCAGTTACATTCCAAACAGACAATGTCTTTTTTTTCCCCCGATTCTATCTTGACTCTATTTTCTTATCTGTAGTTTTTTTTCCTTCCTTTTATTCTTAATAAGTTTAATCAAAGGGACGGTGAACTGGAAAGGGAAAACATGTCAAAATGCCGAGAATTCTGAAAGTGTATCTTTCCAAATTGTGCAGCTTGGTGTTGGCAGGATGACAAGGGCCCCTACAACCCAGTGCAAACACAGAGCTGCAAAAGCGTGCAGCTCGCGTGTGCAATATATGTATGTTACGTGCCAAGTGCTAAGCAAGTGCTTTTAAACAAATGACAAATACGATAAGACTCTCAGGATAAGGCCAAGTGAGTATGAGGGCTTTCTAGATTCTGATGTGGACATGTGCTCCTCTCCCCTCTGCCTGGCAGCCAGGACCACGCCAGAGGCCACCTAACCTCCCCTTAGCGCCACGGCCACTCTCTCTACAGACTTGTGTCCAGCGGTATGCAGACCCATGCACACACCATCAGGAAAACGCGACTCCATTTAAATATTAAGCATCTGCGCTTAAACGATCTCGGACCGCACATTTTTCCCCAATCAGCTTCACAAACTTAACTAATAATTTCATTCCCGGCATGACAAAGCCACTAGCTCCTGCCAACAGCAACTTAAATTGAACAGGTCAGAAAAATCCCCTTGTCTGCGGATGCCATCAGTTAAGAAAGAGAAGGGATGGCAAAGTGAAAGGGAAAACGCCGCGATTCTTTTATGTGAAGATTACATTTTAAAATAACCAACTAACCGTCTGCACTTTTCCTGGGCCTGACGTCTCGAAACGCATTTAGATTGATACAGACTGAGGCTGAAGTTCTCGTGCTGAGTAAACAGTCAAGTGTTCTTAATAGGAATTGCAGTTTCTCGACATCTGTTAGGGAAAAGGGAATGGCGAAACAACAATTTAGAGTGAGATTGGTTTTGTTAAATGCATTTAAATTCCAAGATTAGTGGTGTTCTTTCTTTTTCAATTAGCATTTACTTGTAGAAAGGTTACAGCTGAAAGGACTGGGAGGAGGTCGGGTGGTTTTTTTCCTCACAGAGAGGGCACTCTACAGCATAGTAAAGCTAAGACAGGAAGAGAGCAGAGACTAAAAGGAACTCGGAATTGGTGCCAAATCAAGACAGCCGATCATGAAGGGGAAAGCATTCAAAAAAAAAAAAAAAAAAAAAACCCAAAGTAAAATAAAAATAAAACAAAGTTGATTCGGGATTGGATTCTCCTGCCCTCTGGGTAGAGAAATCAGGAATTGCTTTGAGAAAATGTAGAGATGTGTATTTTCCAAGCCAGTTACTAAATGAAATTTGCATGACTTCCCAAATATATGCCACGGTTCCGTTTGAGTGTATAAAGAGCTGTAACCAGCTCAATTTTTTTTTTTTTTTTGATAGAAACATAAACAAGACAAAAATGTAGGGAATGTTTCACCTGTTTTACTGCCATTAAATAAACCTCATCTGCTACCAAGCTGTTTTGGGTGACATTTGTTAAATAAATACATTTTGCAGGAGACTGGAGCACTAAAGGAAAGAGATGTGCAATCCATGTTCTGGGGTAAATGCAGTTTGCTTCTCAGCACCCTCACCCCTGCCCTGGGGGCAGAATGAGGTGGTAAAATCAGATTTGTAGTTTCCCATAGGTATTTTGGGTCTAAACTCACACAGCTACAATCAAAAGCACATACTATTATTAGTAAAGTTTCCTTTAACTCTCTCTCTGCCTCTTCCCCGTTTTTTCTGACTTTGTTGATTTCACAATGGCTTCTTGTTGCCTCTGCAAAACAGCTTTATTCAGTAGTGGTGTTATTCTTCCTTTAAGGACAAATGTAGTATTTCTTTTGTTCTTCTATATGTTTTCATTTTGTAATCTATTAGCGTGTATATTTTGTGCATGGCAGCAACCTTTAATATACAGTTAGATGTTTGTGATATTTTTAAAAACATGTATATTGAATATTTGTTTAATGTAGAAGCAAAATAAAAATAAAACAGAGTTGAAGTTGATTCTGGATTGGAATCAATCCTGAAGTGAGTATGAGGGCTTTTAATCCCTAGCCAGATTAAAGTCAGACTAATTTTTTATTAATTAAAACTAATAAGTAGGGGCTTCCCTTGTGGTCCAGTGGGTAAAGTCGTCACTTTGCAGTGCAAGGGGCACCGGTTCAATCCCTGGTCTGGGAAGATCCCACGTGCTACAGAGCGGCTGGACTGATGTGTCCAATTACCGAACCAGAGCTCTGGAGCGAATGTGCCCAGACCCAGTGCTCTGCAATGAGAGAGGCCACTGTGGTGGGAGGTTCACGCAGGCCAAAGAAGAAAGATGGATGAAAATTAATAAATGACAGACCAATAAAAAAGTGGCCAAAATAAAAACAGCTAATAAGTAGATAAGACAGTTCTCTGGAGTATCTCTGTGGCTCTCCTAAAGGCACCAGGATGGATTATGATTTCTGATGATTTCTTGTGTAAGGTCTCTGCAACTTTGCAGTAATTTTAATCAGAGAAAGGAATGGGTAAGAAGTTCTGAATGTAGGCCACTGTTATTGTATTAGGTGGAGAGCCAGGCAAAAGTCTTCATGGTCCCCAGCAAAAACAGGGAGTTCATGTGATGGTAACTAAAAAGCTAAATGTTTCTAGAACATTCTTCAAGCAGACTTTAGACACCAGGATTCCTTTGTAGGCAGGACTCCTCTGACTTTTCAGCTGACTTCCTCTGAGGAATTGCATGTACTGATTCTTTTCAATTATCTGTCAATTCTCAACATGCAAATAGAAACATGCATGTCATCACTTTGGTACTCAGCAACTGATTTCCTCCAAGCACCCAGACCATAAGTGAATGCTGTTCAATATGTTCTCTTCCCTTTTTTAAGTGGAGCTAATATTACTGAGCAGGTTTTGGTAAGTTTCCAGGAACCCAGTGTGTAGAGATGCAGAATTTTATTTAAGAAGCACACGTTGGTTTGCAAAATACGAACTTAGCCCAACTATTTCTTTGTTTCATCTTTCTTGTTAGACATCTTTTTTTTTTCTAAAAAACAAAAGAGACTTCATCGGAACACACGTATATACACACAATATTTGGCTAAATTATGGTTACTGCTTAGAATGCTTTTAATTATTTTACATGCTTATAATATAAAAAGGATAAAGACAGAGGGCAAAATGGCCCAAAACAATAACTGATAATAAATACATTGGCACAATTTACTTGCATTGTCTTCTACGCATATACATTTTAGAGAGCTGAGTTTACTGTATTTTGCTCTTAACTCTCATTAATGTGTCTCTTTATACTGTTGAAATGTCCTCATTTACATAGCCTAATATTTATATATAATGCTTTACCTAATCATTCAGCTATTTGAAGGTATTTTTTAGTTTCCCCTTTTTTCTTCATAATCACAGTAATCCTTAAATAAACCAGTTCATGGAAAATAGCTATCTATGTTAGACTACTTTCTTAGAATGGATTCCTGGAAATAGAATTACTAGGTCAAAGGGTACCAACATATTTAATGTTCCTGACGCATATTGGCAAATTGCCTTTCATAAAAATTATACCAATTTACCCTCCTGCAATGAGCATATGAGTGCCTGTCTCACAGCCTCTCCACTGTTGTAAGATTTTGTAAAATGTCTGCAAATTAGAACGGTGACAAAAAATGGTAACCTTTCCCTGAAATAATTTTTAAACATGCATCAAGCAATAAATTCATTTCAAAAACATTTTAAATGATCAAGAAGTTTCAAAATTTGCTTCCAGAATCTTTTCAATTCTGTCAATTCTAATGCAAATAGAAACATGCATGTCATCACTTTGGTACTCAGCAACTGATTTCCTCCAAGCACCCAGACCATAAGTGAATGCTGTTCAATATGTTCTCTTCCCTTTTTTAAGTGGAGCTAATATTACTGAGCAGGTTTTGGTAAGTTTCCAGGAACCCAGTGTGTAGAGATGCAGAATTTTATTTAAGAAGCACACGTTGGTTTGCAAAATACGAACTTAGCCCAACTATTTCTTTGTTTCATCTTTCTTGTTAGACATCTTTTTTTTTTCTAAAAAACAAAAGAGACTTCATCGGAACACACGTATATACACACAATATTTGGCTAAATTATGGTTACTGCTTAGAATGCTTTTAATTATTTTACATGCTTATAATATAAAAAGGATAAAGACAGAGGGCAAAATGGCCCAAAACAATAACTGATAATAAATACATTGGCACAATTTACTTGCATTGTCTTCTACGCATATACATTTTAGAGAGCTGAGTTTACTGTATTTTGCTCTTAACTCTCATTAATGTGTCTCTTTATACTGTTGAAATGTCCTCATTTACATAGCCTAATATTTATATATAATGCTTTACCTAATCATTCAGCTATTTGAAGGTATTTTTTAGTTTCCCCTTTTTTCTTCATAATCACAGTAATCCTTAAATAAACCAGTTCATGGAAAATAGCTATCTATGTTAGACTACTTTCTTAGAATGGATTCCTGGAAATAGAATTACTAGGTCAAAGGGTACCAACATATTTAATGTTCCTGACGCATATTGGCAAATTGCCTTTCATAAAAATTATACCAATTTACCCTCCTGCAATGAGCATATGAGTGCCTGTCTCACAGCCTCTCCACTGTTGTAAGATTTTGTAAAATGTCTGCAAATTAGAACGGTGACAAAAAATGGTAACCTTTCCCTGAAATAATTTTTAAACATGCATCAAGCAATAAATTCATTTCAAAAACATTTTAAATGATCAAGAAGTTTCAAAATTTGCTTCCAGAATCTTTTCTAATCAATGAATGCTATAAAACTATAATGCATTATCATACATAGTAGACTGTGTTGTTAGAGAATCTATTCTTTTTTTCAAACTGAAATATAGTTAATTTACTACATTGCTTTAGTTTCAGGTATAAAGCAGAGTGATTTAGTTATACATCTGTCTATTTATCTATCCATATTGATGCTGAATCTGGCCTCTGTGTCCTGACACCAAATTAAATCTCAGAGACAGAGTCTGGAATAAAGCAGCAAAGAATAACTTTATTGCTTTAACAGGGGAAGAAGGCCACTGTGGGCTAAATCCCTCAAAACTGTGTGTCCTATTCTAGAGGGGATAGTGAGGCATTTTATAGTAATTGTTAAAAGAGAGTGTGATAAAGCCATAAAATTCCTTCTGACTATTTGATGTGAAAAGTGCACATACCAGTCATTTTCAGTCCTGTCCAACTCTTTGTGACCCCATGGACTGTAGCTTGCAAGGCTCTTCTGTTCCTGGAATTTGCCAGGCAAGATTACTAGAGTGGTTAGCCCGTCCCTTCTCCAGGGTATTTTCCTGGCCTAGGGATTGAACCTGGGTCTCCTGCATTGCAAGCAGGTTCTTTACTTCCTGAGTCTGGTTGGTGGTGACGGATACTGACGGAGTCAGTATCATTCTCCTTCTTTCTTGTTCCAACTGGTCTGGGATTTATGTGCTTGTGGGAAGCCTACCATTAACTTCTCCCTCCTGGTAGGGGTTTCAGTGTCTGCAGAACCACTCACAAGTATTGCTGCGCGCATTCCTTGAAGGGAGACTAGGACTCTGCCCCAAGGCAGCTCTATTGCTTCCTGAGGGCTCCTCTCTTGTCCCTGCATTCCCTCCCTTCTCTAATTAGCATCTGTTTGAACCTGTCCCTTGGAAGTCAGGGAAGGTCACTGAGACTGAATGAAGTCTATTTCCTGTAATCAAAAAATGGGGGACACAGAAAGGCTTTTGTGCTCAGGAGCCCCACAGGGTCTTGCTCAGTATCAACATCTACGTATCTACACATACTCTTTTTCAGATTATTCTTTTTCATTTAGGCTATTACAAGATGCTGAAGTATTTCTAGTTTAGGGAATATTTCATGGAAATAAAAGTGATTGTTTTTCATAAAATTTAAATCAATTTGCACTAAATTCTAACTGTAATTGAATTAGTGCATTTTTAAGGACCTCATGTTATCAGACAGCACTGTGCTAAAGGGAGAAGGTGAATGGCGCCTTTGGCACTTGGACAGACACTCTGAGTTTAAGCAAAAGAACAGAAGAGATGTTTGAAAACTTGATTTCAAGCAGTCTTTTCGAGATTTTGCCATAAAAGTCATAAGAGAATATTCAACTAAACAACCCGGAGAGGTAGCAAGAAAACTGCTCAAAGGAACAAAGCCAACAACAACAAAATGAGAATACAGAGGAGAAACCTCCTCACACCAAAAGACTTGTAAAGACCACCGGGAGGTCATTGGAAAAACATCTTTGTGTTCGGCTCTATGAGGGTCAAGAAAGAAAGATTCAGTGAATGCATACTGCTTCTGTATGAATGTGTTATTCTCCCAGGCTACTAAGTTTTCCAAGTTAATGAAGTCCATCTTATTCCTTGATTTTTTTGCTAGATTCTCAACTTTCTGGTGAAAAAGAGTTGACATACCACCATCCTAAAAGATCTCCAAATAGCTCTAATAACTGAAGCTGGATTTTTGTGTCAGGGGAAAGATCATCACCTGAACAAATTCAGCATACAAATTAGAACCCAAAGTGTCTGCATTTATATGACTCTGCTTATGTCTACTTCACCAACGACTGCCAGCAGTCATGAAAAGGCATTCCCCGCACCACTGATTATTTAAAACCAACAAAAGGCAGGGGAAATGCAAGAAAGAAAGGGGAAAAAAGTCCAAGTATCACCAAGCATGCCCCTCCCTCCCCAAATCCTCAATTCCCTTAACTGTCAGATTGTTAAAACTGAGCACACCCTTCTGAGAGGATGGCATTTTCCTTGTAAGAATATTCCTTCCCTTCTCTAATTAGCATCTGTTTGAACCTGTCCCTTGGAAGTCAGGGAAGGTCACTGAGACTGAATGAAGTCTATTTCCTGTAATCAAAAAATGGGGGACACAGAAAGGCTTTTGTGCTCAGGAGCCCCACAGGGTCTTGCTCAGTATCAACATCTACGTATCTACACATACTCTTTTTCAGATTATTCTTTTTCATTTAGGCTATTACAAGATGCTGAAGTATTTCTAGTTTAGGGAATATTTCATGGAAATAAAAGTGATTGTTTTTCATAAAATTTAAATCAATTTGCACTAAATTCTAACTGTAATTGAATTAGTGCATTTTTAAGGACCTCATGTTATCAGACAGCACTGTGCTAAAGGGAGAAGGTGAATGGCGCCTTTGGCACTTGGACAGACACTCTGAGTTTAAGCAAAAGAACAGAAGAGATGTTTGAAAACTTGATTTCAAGCAGTCTTTTCGAGATTTTGCCATAAAAGTCATAAGAGAATATTCAACTAAACAACCCGGAGAGGTAGCAAGAAAACTGCTCAAAGGAACAAAGCCAACAACAACAAAATGAGAATACAGAGGAGAAACCTCCTCACACCAAAAGACTTGTAAAGACCACCGGGAGGTCATTGGAAAAACATCTTTGTGTTCGGCTCTATGAGGGTCAAGAAAGAAAGATTCAGTGAATGCATACTGCTTCTGTATGAATGTGTTATTCTCCCAGGCTACTAAGTTTTCCAAGTTAATGAAGTCCATCTTATTCCTTGATTTTTTTGCTAGATTCTCAACTTTCTGGTGAAAAAGAGTTGACATACCACCATCCTAAAAGATCTCCAAATAGCTCTAATAACTGAAGCTGGATTTTTGTGTCAGGGGAAAGATCATCACCTGAACAAATTCAGCATACAAATTAGAACCCAAAGTGTCTGCATTTATATGACTCTGCTTATGTCTACTTCACCAACGACTGCCAGCAGTCATGAAAAGGCATTCCCCGCAC
Source organism: Tragulus kanchil (assembly GCA_022376925.1). NCBI lineage: Eukaryota > Metazoa > Chordata > Mammalia > Artiodactyla > Tragulidae > Tragulus > Tragulus kanchil. The sequence continues at coordinate 176,897,007 of JAIOJX010000032.1, forward strand.
CACTGATTATTTAAAACCAACAAAAGGCAGGGGAAATGCAAGAAAGAAAGGGAAAGAAGTCCAAGTATCACCAAGCATGCCCCTCCCTCCCCAAATCCTCAATTCCCTTAACTGTCAGATTGTTAAAACTGAGCACACCCTTCTGAGAGGATGGCATTTTTCCTTGTAAGAATATTCCTTCTAGTGATCCGTCCCCGGCTTAATGAAGTGTTCCCTAAATTAAATCTACCCTTTCTGAAAGGTTACTCCCCAAACAAAATGAACAGGAAAATGCCTCTAGTCCATATAAATGTCATGCTGCCCTCCAGTAAATCTGTTTTAATCACTACTTTTAAGGAAGCAGCCCAACTGAATAGGAGGGAAACTCAATTACTCTGTTATACCAAGAGGACTGTCAGTGGGGGTCACAAACAGTGTCTTTCAGAAGAACCTTCCTCTGGAGACGCAAAGCACACTTTGTTCTGCAAATGATTTGTCCTTTCCCTTTTTCAAGTGAGAACCCCACCTTCCACCAGCAAAGAGGAGGATGGAGAACAGTTATGAATGGAGAGATCACTGTTCCAGGGCTCTTTCCCATATGTTTTCTAACCAGTTGTCTAACAGAAGATTTTTGAAGAATTACTCCCCCTTCTGTTGATAGAAATAGAAAGAGGTCACAGAGCAATAAAATCCACCTTCAAGGTCACCAGCCTGGAAAGAGAAGAGGTGAGATCTGCACCCATTTCTGTGTGATTTCAATGGTTTTGCTCCAGCTTAAGAGGTGCCAATTCTGTTTTCCACTGAGCTCTACAAGTTCGTTTAAAAGAAACAGTGTGGGAGGATGAATCAGTCAAATGAGTCTCCATTGAAGAGTTGGGCAAAACCTGATTCCTGGACACTTAGAAGCAAGCTCTTCAGCAGAATTTCTGGTGTCTCCAGAATGTTAGTGAACTCGTAGACCTGGAAAGTAGGCTGAACACAGGACCAAGGTTTGCCGACCTCAAGCCAACATTTAAAGGTCAGTCCTTTAGGACCATAAGTGACCACTCCAGACAGTCGTGGTTTGGAAAGGACAAACAGTAGATACCTCTTGACACTGATCCCAAATACGCCTGTGCCTTGGATTGGATTTTGGCAAAGGCATTCATATGCTTTGCAAAGCTAACGTGCAGAGGCAGCCTTCACCAACGACTGCCAGCAGTCATGAAAAGGCATTCCCCGCACCACTGATTATTTAAAACCAACAAAAGGCAGGGGAAATGCAAGAAAGAAAGGGAAAGAAGTCCAAGTATCACCAAGCATGCCCCTCCCTCCCCAAATCCTCAATTCCCTTAACTGTCAGATTGTTAAAACTGAGCACACCCTTCTGAGAGGATGGCATTTTTCCTTGTAAGAATATTCCTTCTAGTGATCCGTCCCCGGCTTAATGAAGTGTTCCCTAAATTAAATCTACCCTTTCTGAAAGGTTACTCCCCAAACAAAATGAACAGGAAAATGCCTCTAGTCCATATAAATGTCATGCTGCCCTCCAGTAAATCTGTTTTAATCACTACTTTTAAGGAAGCAGCCCAACTGAATAGGAGGGAAACTCAATTACTCTGTTATACCAAGAGGACTGTCAGTGGGGGTCACAAACAGTGTCTTTCAGAAGAACCTTCCTCTGGAGACGCAAAGCACACTTTGTTCTGCAAATGATTTGTCCTTTCCCTTTTTCAAGTGAGAACCCCACCTTCCACCAGCAAAGAGGAGGATGGAGAACAGTTATGAATGGAGAGATCACTGTTCCAGGGCTCTTTCCCATATGTTTTCTAACCAGTTGTCTAACAGAAGATTTTTGAAGAATTACTCCCCCTTCTGTTGATAGAAATAGAAAGAGGTCACAGAGCAATAAAATCCACCTTCAAGGTCACCAGCCTGGAAAGAGAAGAGGTGAGATCTGCACCCATTTCTGTGTGATTTCAATGGTTTTGCTCCAGCTTAAGAGGTGCCAATTCTGTTTTCCACTGAGCTCTACAAGTTCGTTTAAAAGAAACAGTGTGGGAGGATGAATCAGTCAAATGAGTCTCCATTGAAGAGTTGGGCAAAACCTGATTCCTGGACACTTAGAAGCAAGCTCTTCAGCAGAATTTCTGGTGTCTCCAGAATGTTAGTGAACTCGTAGACCTGGAAAGTAGGCTGAACACAGGACCAAGGTTTGCCGACCTCAAGCCAACATTTAAAGGTCAGTCCTTTAGGACCATAAGTGACCACTCCAGACAGTCGTGGTTTGGAAAGGACAAACAGTAGATACCTCTTGACACTGATCCCAAATACGCCTGTGCCTTGGATTGGATTTTGGCAAAGGCATTCATATGCTTTGCAAAGCTAACGTGCAGAGGCAGCCTTCAGTGCTTATGTTTTTCGGAATTAAGTTGCATGACTGTGCCTTGCTCTCTAAAATGTGTAAATGTGTAAATTATGCTACAACAGATTGCCAAAGCAAGTTGAAGAAATGAAAAATATGGTGCACTCTCACGGTAAGGGTGCAGGGGTGTGGCTTACTATCTGATGTTAAAGGCAATCTCCAAACTCCCCATCCTTGGGGGTTTTGGAAAGGATTATTAGAAAGGAATCATGAAGTAAGAAGAAACTAGATGGCTTTTTCAAGGGCCCAGTTGCATCTGAATATGATCTATTTTACTGGCATAAAAGAAGTTATGTAAATTATGTGTGTTATATAAGTTCTGTTTCCAAGTCATATTTGATTTCTTCAGTTCATTGTATCCTAATAGAAATTGTTGTGGTCCATGCACGAGTTGGAAAAGAATTTCCAGACACAAGGTGGAATGAAAGGAGAATAAAGTTTATTGGAGTTTTGGGTGGGTTGGTCACTGACATTCAGGAAGACCCAACCTTGAATCTGAGTTCTTGGTTTGTTGTTAGAGCCAGGCAACAAGGAGTGGGACTGGGATCTTGTGAATCATGTACTGATTGGATAAAGTACTTATACTAGGTGGGAGAAGAGTAAGACAAATACCTTCTCCTTATATGGGGTAGGAAGAGAGATTGACGTGCTACTCAGGAGGACTCAAAAATTCTTCATCAGTGCAACATGGGGACAGGAAGGGCGATAACAGTCTGTTTTTTTCCTGTTCCTGCATTCCAAGACCCTTCTCTATCACCTGGTTCTTCGGTCCTTAAGGAAGGAGAGGAATTCCAAGTCACATGTCACATCTTGATCCATTGAAGAGTTGGGCCTTTAAGAAGCAAGCTCTTCAGCAGAATTTCTGGTGTCTCCAGAATGTTAGTGAACTCGTAGACCTGGAAAGTAGGCTGAACACAGGACCAAGGTTTGCCGACCTCAAGCCAACATTTAAAGGTCAGTCCTTTAGGACCATAAGTGACCACTCCAGACAGTCGTGGTTTGGAAAGGACAAACAGTAGATACCTCTTGACACTGATCCCAAATACGCCTGTGCCTTGGATTGGATTTTGGCAAAGGCATTCATATGCTTTGCAAAGCTAACGTGCAGAGGCAGCCTTCAGTGCTTATGTTTTTCGGAATTAAGTTGCATGACTGTGCCTTGCTCTCTAAAATGTGTAAATGTGTAAATTATGCTACAACAGATTGCCAAAGCAAGTTGAAGAAATGAAAAATATGGTGCACTCTCACGGTAAGGGTGCAGGGGTGTGGCTTACTATCTGATGTTAAAGGCAATCTCCAAACTCCCCATCCTTGGGGGTTTTGGAAAGGATTATTAGAAAGGAATCATGAAGTAAGAAGAAACTAGATGGCTTTTTCAAGGGCCCAGTTGCATCTGAATATGATCTATTTTACTGGCATAAAAGAAGTTATGTAAATTATGTGTGTTATATAAGTTCTGTTTCCAAGTCATATTTGATTTCTTCAGTTCATTGTATCCTAATAGAAATTGTTGTGGTCCATGCACGAGTTGGAAAAGAATTTCCAGACACAAGGTGGAATGAAAGGAGAATAAAGTTTATTGGAGTTTTGGGTGGGTTGGTCACTGACATTCAGGAAGACCCAACCTTGAATCTGAGTTCTTGGTTTGTTGTTAGAGCCAGGCAACAAGGAGTGGGACTGGGATCTTGTGAATCATGTACTGATTGGATAAAGTACTTATACTAGGTGGGAGAAGAGTAAGACAAATACCTTCTCCTTATATGGGGTAGGAAGAGAGATTGACGTGCTACTCAGGAGGACTCAAAAATTCTTCATCAGTGCAACATGGGGACAGGAAGGGCGATAACAGTCTGTTTTTTTCCTGTTCCTGCATTCCAAGACCCTTCTCTATCACCTGGTTCTTCGGTCCTTAAGGAAGGAGAGGAATTCCAAGTCACATGTCACATCTTGATCCATAAGATGTTAAGAGGTTAAAAAGGTGGGAAACTGCCCCCACTACTTCATTCCTTCCAGTGGTGTGTGTGTGTGTGTGTGTGTGTGTGTGTGTGTGTGTGTGTGTGTTCATATGTGTGCAAGTTTTCTGGTTACTTATTGTAATGTTGTCTGAGTTTATTATGATGAGAAGACTAATCTCATTTATGGAAATGCCAAGACATATGATAATCCCTTCCTTTAAGAAAATGAAAGGAAACTCTCACATACTCCACCATTTCATAGACTGCATGTTTGCAGCCCAAGACTCTTTTATGAAATGAAGAAAGTTGTAAAAATTACGTTGCATAAATAATAATGTTGTGAGTCATCAGGGCCAAAGATGTTATGGTGACTGATGACTTATATTGCTTGATGATATCTAGAGTCTAGTTTTGTCTCTAGAAAACTAAAAGTACCAGTCACTTCCCCCAGATCAGACACAGACTCTGCTAGAATACACCCTAAACTCAAATTCCATGTCTCCTGTTCTCCTTGGTACAAGTTATTACTTGGAGAGTCAACAGAATCATTTTCAAATTATGGCAGACCATATTTCTGCAGCTTCCAAAAAAGCTCCAAGAATTAGACACCACTCCTGTTTTCAATGAAATGGATAATGAATATTTCAAATTTTCCTAAAGGTCATAAGTTTCACAATGAAAAGGAAGAGATTTAGATCCTACATTTATAGGTAGGTCCTCTCAGCTTAGTTGAGAGATGGAAGCATGTTTCTATAGAAACTCGTTGACACATGCAGCCAATTTAATTGGGAAGGAGATCTGGGATGGGGATGCTGAAAATAGTGATGTCTAATTGTGGACAAAGGTTTCACAGTGTTCAGGAAGCTTCCAAATTTGTGATTTTCATTCTCTTGGTCCTCCCTCCCTTCCTGTTCTATTGTTCCCTCTCATTTCCTTTTATCTGCCATCATGAGAAAGAGACAAGATGCTGGAGGTGACAGCTCAGAATTGGCAGTGCCCTGAAGATTTTTTTCCCCTTCTAGTCTTAATATGGAACACTGTCTATATTACAAAGTGTAATGATGAATTCATAAAATTAACCCATGCATGTGTGCTAAGTCACTTCAATTGTGTCCGACTCTTTGTGACTGTATGAACTGTGGCCTGCCAGGTTCCTCTGTCCATAGGATTCTCCAGGCAAGAATACTGGAGTGGTTTAAAATTAACCCATACCTCTGGTTAATGTCACACAATAGTGAGATATTACAGAAAAGAGGGACAAGCATATTGATAATCCTTATGGAAATGCCAAGACATATGATAATCCCTTCCTTTAAGAAAATGAAAGGAAACTCTCACATACTCCACCATTTCATAGACTGCATGTTTGCAGCCCAAGACTCTTTTATGAAATGAAGAAAGTTGTAAAAATTACGTTGCATAAATAATAATGTTGTGAGTCATCAGGGCCAAAGATGTTATGGTGACTGATGACTTATATTGCTTGATGATATCTAGAGTCTAGTTTTGTCTCTAGAAAACTAAAAGTACCAGTCACTTCCCCCAGATCAGACACAGACTCTGCTAGAATACACCCTAAACTCAAATTCCATGTCTCCTGTTCTCCTTGGTACAAGTTATTACTTGGAGAGTCAACAGAATCATTTTCAAATTATGGCAGACCATATTTCTGCAGCTTCCAAAAAAGCTCCAAGAATTAGACACCACTCCTGTTTTCAATGAAATGGATAATGAATATTTCAAATTTTCCTAAAGGTCATAAGTTTCACAATGAAAAGGAAGAGATTTAGATCCTACATTTATAGGTAGGTCCTCTCAGCTTAGTTGAGAGATGGAAGCATGTTTCTATAGAAACTCGTTGACACATGCAGCCAATTTAATTGGGAAGGAGATCTGGGATGGGGATGCTGAAAATAGTGATGTCTAATTGTGGACAAAGGTTTCACAGTGTTCAGGAAGCTTCCAAATTTGTGATTTTCATTCTCTTGGTCCTCCCTCCCTTCCTGTTCTATTGTTCCCTCTCATTTCCTTTTATCTGCCATCATGAGAAAGAGACAAGATGCTGGAGGTGACAGCTCAGAATTGGCAGTGCCCTGAAGATTTTTTTCCCCTTCTAGTCTTAATATGGAACACTGTCTATATTACAAAGTGTAATGATGAATTCATAAAATTAACCCATGCATGTGTGCTAAGTCACTTCAATTGTGTCCGACTCTTTGTGACTGTATGAACTGTGGCCTGCCAGGTTCCTCTGTCCATAGGATTCTCCAGGCAAGAATACTGGAGTGGTTTAAAATTAACCCATACCTCTGGTTAATGTCACACAATAGTGAGATATTACAGAAAAGAGGGACAAGCATATTTTCATCAGTTATCCCGGGACTTGAAAAAGACTGGAGACTTAGAACAGAATATACCATTAATTTCTCATATATATCAGATGAGCCTTGATAGCCTAAAATTTATATCAGAAAACAATACTGCCTGTTTACATGTCAGATTCCTGGGTTTGTGCAGGAATTCTGTGAACTGAGCTAAAGACCAGCCCGTAAGGAAGGTCTCAGACATCCGAAGGTGTAGGACATCTGTGGTGCTGGGGAAGACCCTTGAGAGTCCCTTGAACAGCAAGATCAAAACAGCCCATCATAAAAAAAATCAATCATGACTATTCATTGGAAGGACTGATGCTGAAGTTCCAAAACTTTGGCCACCTGATGTAAAGAGTTGACTCAATGAAAAAGATGCTGAAGCTTGGAAAAATAGAAGGCAGAAGGACAAAGGGACGACAGATGACAAGATGGTTGGATGGCATCACTCAGTCAATAGACATGTGTTTGAGCAAGCTCCAGGAGATAGTGAAGGACAGGGAAGACTGGCATGCTGCAGTCCATGGAATCACAAAGAATTGGACATGACTGAGACACTGGAAACAATGAGGACGTCTGAGAATCAAGGTCTACCATCCAGTATTATCCTTGCCCAGCTCAGCCAGCTGTTTGTAACCAGGAATTAGTGATGCTTCAAGACACTGGAAATTATCTAACGTCTCCAAGAGGATTTAATCTTAAGCTACCATCACTTACCCATAAATATACGCATTATATGAAAATACTTTGTCCCCACATCTGTTCAGCAGTTATTCTGTGAGTTTTTTGAGATCAAAGAGTATACTTTTTTTTTATCTTTATCTCTGTTTTAAAATTTTTATATCCTCATCATCAAACAGAACTCTTGTCATTTAATAGGCATGTAACAAATATTAGGTAAATAAATAGATAAAGCAAAAAACCTAGATTTTTAAAACTCAAATGCTTTGGACCTCTGATGATATGACACAGTTTACTACTCTCTGTTTTATTTGTTAATGAACTTTTTTTTATCTGCAACTCCCAAATATGGTTCAGTTCACCCACTCTGTCTTCAGTGAAAATGTCCAAATTAAATCTCAGGGAATACCATGAAAATTACTATATGTATTGAGAAGTATGTCCTCTAAATTCTTTTTGTATTTTATTTGATTGAAGGTAGACAACTGTAAATAACTATTGGAAATGATTTTGGTAAGCTCTGGGGCACATACTATGTGGAGATGTCATTGTAGAATCCAAAAAAAAGGTTACATGTCAGATTCCTGGGTTTGTGCAGGAATTCTGTGAACTGAGCTAAAGACCAGCCCGTAAGGAAGGTCTCAGACATCCGAAGGTGTAGGACATCTGTGGTGCTGGGGAAGACCCTTGAGAGTCCCTTGAACAGCAAGATCAAAACAGCCCATCATAAAAAAAATCAATCATGACTATTCATTGGAAGGACTGATGCTGAAGTTCCAAAACTTTGGCCACCTGATGTAAAGAGTTGACTCAATGAAAAAGATGCTGAAGCTTGGAAAAATAGAAGGCAGAAGGACAAAGGGACGACAGATGACAAGATGGTTGGATGGCATCACTCAGTCAATAGACATGTGTTTGAGCAAGCTCCAGGAGATAGTGAAGGACAGGGAAGACTGGCATGCTGCAGTCCATGGAATCACAAAGAATTGGACATGACTGAGACACTGGAAACAATGAGGACGTCTGAGAATCAAGGTCTACCATCCAGTATTATCCTTGCCCAGCTCAGCCAGCTGTTTGTAACCAGGAATTAGTGATGCTTCAAGACACTGGAAATTATCTAACGTCTCCAAGAGGATTTAATCTTAAGCTACCATCACTTACCCATAAATATACGCATTATATGAAAATACTTTGTCCCCACATCTGTTCAGCAGTTATTCTGTGAGTTTTTTGAGATCAAAGAGTATACTTTTTTTTTATCTTTATCTCTGTTTTAAAATTTTTATATCCTCATCATCAAACAGAACTCTTGTCATTTAATAGGCATGTAACAAATATTAGGTAAATAAATAGATAAAGCAAAAAACCTAGATTTTTAAAACTCAAATGCTTTGGACCTCTGATGATATGACACAGTTTACTACTCTCTGTTTTATTTGTTAATGAACTTTTTTTTATCTGCAACTCCCAAATATGGTTCAGTTCACCCACTCTGTCTTCAGTGAAAATGTCCAAATTAAATCTCAGGGAATACCATGAAAATTACTATATGTATTGAGAAGTATGTCCTCTAAATTCTTTTTGTATTTTATTTGATTGAAGGTAGACAACTGTAAATAACTATTGGAAATGATTTTGGTAAGCTCTGGGGCACATACTATGTGGAGATGTCATTGTAGACATTTGCATATATATTATTTAATCACTTGTAGCTCTGCATATAATGTCAACTCTATCTCCTAACGCCTTACTCCAGAATGAAGGACCACTTCCAAGGTCAATCAGAGAATGGTGGAGCTGGAATTTGAATCCATGCATGTCATTCTTTGCGGCAGCATATCAATATAAAAATGAAATATGCTTTTTAAAATAACTCAAGATTCTGGAGGATCAATCACGAATGAACCATATTTACCCAGGCACTCCGTGAAAGAATGCCATTTATCAGGGAACTACTTCACAAGAACTTTAACAACTTAGCTTCTTGAGTGATTGATTTCAGAGTTGACTCTCATTAGATTCTTGCAGGCTATGTTTAGCAAAACGGATTATGTAATCCATTTTTTGAACTGAATTTTTATTATCAGATATATTTTCTAGTCAACTAGTCATGATTGAACTTTTTGATGGCTCCAACTTCAAAACTACATCTTACATAATTTTAAAATCTGGCACTAAAAATATGTTGAGAAACATAAATTAGCATTTCTGGGGGAAGAATGATGTGTATTATTCAAGTTTTCTCTGGAAAAGTGGTAAAGGGTAAGGACAAATGTAGTGTAATCACTTTAACACTTAGTAATATATGATTGTAAATGATTTATCTCTTTAATCCTCAGTTTTCTCATCTGTGAATAGGGGATCATAAAAACATACATGTTTTCCAAAGGCTTATAGATTGCCATAAGGGCACTGAGGAAATGGCTGTTCAAAGGATTGGTGAAACTCTACAGTAAAGATAAGCCTTAGAAAGAATTCATGATGCAAAATAGAAACTTCACCAGAACTTTGCTAAACATCTATGCACACCTGTCAGTCATTCCGAAGGAGTTAATCAAGTTATTATCACTGGTGGATGACTGGTTATAAATCTACTGTTTTCAGTCTCAGAATCCTATGGTTTTCATTCTCAACCTTAGAAAGTGAAATAAGTTTTATTAAAAAATATTGTAGTTATTAACAGCATCATAATTACCTTGTAGTCATTAAGATGGTCATAATTATATTCTCATTCTGTCTTCTATTTAAAACACAGAGTATACAGGAGAGGGTCCCGGGATGCCTTTGCCACAGTCGGATGTGCACCATCCTCGCCTGGCACACTTCCAGCCAGGGTAATTGCATTCTGCTCACCAAAAACTCCCTGTAGTTTTCCCCAGGGAAGAGTTCCCTCATTTCCTACTCAAAACCAGCTGTGCCGTGGGGCTGGCAGACAGCTGCCATGTGGCTACCCAGAGGTGGTTGTGCTTCAGCACGGACTGGAACAAGGATATTGGATATTTCTGTGGCCAAGGCTCCAGAGAAAAGCAGCAGAGTAGCCAAGCATTTCATTTTGCTATTAAAAAAGGCTTCTGAAAAATATTTATCAGTAGCTGCTACAATCTGGGGTGAGGTGAGTAGGAAATATGGCTTAATTTTCTCCTGAATTTCGAAGTGAAAAATCAACTCCTCATTATATAAGATCGTGTACCTCCAGCTGCTACATCTCCAATCAGGGAACTAATAGTCTATTTTATTTTAATTGTTCATAGTTAAAAGTGACCTCTCATACCTCCTAATTAATTACTGACTTCTCATAAGATTCTCCAGTTAGAGCTAAAGTTGCTGGAAAACCTAGAGCTCTTTCCGAACTGTGATCTTGCAGATGTATCTTTGAATGAGAACATGACTCTGTTTACATGATGTTTAGTGAGAGGGACGGTGTAGAAGTCTGTGGCTTCATGCGGGCCTCCCATAAAACCCCATGCAGAAGATGAAACATGACACCCGCTTTGTAATCTATCCAGGACTCCTACCCTCAGTCCATACGTTTCGTATGTATGTAATCAACTTTTATTGGTTCTTGAATTACATTCTGCGAGCACAGAACTCCCCCTTGCCAATTTGAGCACAATAACAGAGCTTGGAAGTGTCATTAATAAATGGCCTTGGTGTTTTTTGAACACAAACGGAATGTAGTTAAATCTACTGTTTTCAGTCTCAGAATGTTTTCTTTAATTAGAAAAAAGTTTTATTAAAAATATTGTAGTTATTAACAGCATCATAATTACCTTGTAGTCATTAAGTTGGTCATGATTATATTCTCATTCTGTCTTCTATTTAAAACACAGAGTATACAGGAGAGGGACCCGGGATGCCTTTGCCACAGTCGGATGTGCACCATCCTCGCCTGGCACACTTCCAGCCAGGGTAGTTGCATTCTGCTCACCAAAACTCCTGTAGTTTTCCCCAGGAAGAGTTCCCTCATTTCCTACTCAAAACCAGCTGTGCCGTGGGGCTGGCAGACAGCTGCCATGTGGCTACCCAGAGGTGGTTGTGCTTCAGCACGGACTGGAACAAGGATATTGGATATTTCTGTGGCCAAGGCTCCAGAGAAAAGCAGCAGAGTAGCCAAGCATTTCATTTTGCTATTAAAAAAGGCTTCTGAAAAATATTTATCAGTAGCTGCTACAATCTGGGGTGAGGTGAGTAGGAAATATGGCTTAATTTTCTCCTGAATTTCGAAGTGAAAAATCAACTCCTCATTATATAAGATCGTGTACCTCCAGCTGCTACATCTCCAATCAGGGAACTAATAGTCTATTTTATTTTAATTGTTCATAGTTAAAAGTGACCTCTCATACCTCCTAATTAATTACTGACTTCTCATAAGATTCTCCAGTTAGAGCTAAAGTTGCTGGAAAACCTAGAGCTCTTTCCGAACTGTGATCTTGCAGATGTATCTTTGAATGAGAACATGACTCTGTTTACATGATGTTTAGTGAGAGGGACGGTGTAGAAGTCTGTGGCTTCATGCGGGCCTCCCATAAAACCCCATGCAGAAGATGAAACATGACACCCGCTTTGTAATCTATCCAGGACTCCTACCCTCAGTCCATACGTTTCGTATGTATGTAATCAACTTTTATTGGTTCTTGAATTACATTCTGCGAGCACAGAACTCCCCCTTGCCAATTTGAGCACAATAACAGAGCTTGGAAGTGTCATTAATAAATGGCCTTGTGTCTTGAACACAGCGAAATGTTTATAAAAACTCTTGTTGCACCAATGCTTACTTTGGAGGAGCAAAGCTTTAGAGAAGATATTTCACACATCAGAATGAGAACCTTGAAGTGAGCAAACTTCCTTCAATTCATTCATTCATTCGCTCTCTGCTGAATGCTTCCTATGAAAAAGGTATAACATCAATGTACATGCCCTTGATGTGGCCATAAGGAATTCACACAAAGGGGAACCAGCCCTAGAAGTCAAGAGATTGTGGAGTGTTGTCATTTGAGAGAAAAGCACTTAGTTATAGAGGAACATATCTAAAATCAGTTAATCGTAACTACATTATGGTCCAGGAACAGAAGTTCCATTCACCTTGGAATATTTAGCACCTAGATCAAGTTGGAAGAGAAGACCCATCCCTCATGCCTGGATTCATTGTGTGTGTGTGTGTGTGTGTGTCTATGTGTGTGTGTGTGGTGTGGGGCGTGTGTGTGTGTTTGTGTGTGTGTGTGTGTGTGCTTAGTTTCTCAGTTCAGTAAGACTCATGTATAGCTACCAAGATGTTCACTGACTTGGTTTAAATTACAAATTGATCTGGCAGTGAGAAAATGCCCAAGCTGACCAAAATATTCACTCTCCATAGGCAGCAACATCAAGAAAGTTACTGAAGCTCAAAAGTCCCTCAAGAATGGTCAATGGGTCCAGACAGGGTGGCTCTGACATCTGGCTAGAACAGCCTCATACCTCTTGCCTGGGAAATCTCATGGACAAAGGAGACTGGTAGACTACAGTCTATAGTGTTGCAAAGTTTAGGACATGAGTTAGCAACTGAGCAAGAAACATAACAAAAGCCATCAGGTATGCACTTTCTAAAGGATAAGCTCATTCCAACCCTGATTTTAGATACTATTCCACCCGTATCCAAGTCTGTGGCTTCATGCGGGCCTCCCATAAAACCCCATGCAGAAGATGAAACATGACACCCGCTTTGTAATCTATCCAGGACTCCTACCCTCAGTCCATACGTTTCGTATGTATGTAATCAACTTTTATTGGTTCTTGAATTACATTCTGCGAGCACAGAACTCCCCCTTGCCAATTTGAGCACAATAACAGAGCTTGGAAGTGTCATTAATAAATGGCCTTGTGTCTTGAACACAGCGAAATGTTTATAAAAACTCTTGTTGCACCAATGCTTACTTTGGAGGAGCAAAGCTTTAGAGAAGATATTTCACACATCAGAATGAGAACCTTGAAGTGAGCAAACTTCCTTCAATTCATTCATTCATTCGCTCTCTGCTGAATGCTTCCTATGAAAAAGGTATAACATCAATGTACATGCCCTTGATGTGGCCATAAGGAATTCACACAAAGGGGAACCAGCCCTAGAAGTCAAGAGATTGTGGAGTGTTGTCATTTGAGAGAAAAGCACTTAGTTATAGAGGAACATATCTAAAATCAGTTAATCGTAACTACATTATGGTCCAGGAACAGAAGTTCCATTCACCTTGGAATATTTAGCACCTAGATCAAGTTGGAAGAGAAGACCCATCCCTCATGCCTGGATTCATTGTGTGTGTGTGTGTGTGTGTGTCTATGTGTGTGTGTGTGGTGTGGGGCGTGTGTGTGTGTTTGTGTGTGTGTGTGTGTGTGCTTAGTTTCTCAGTTCAGTAAGACTCATGTATAGCTACCAAGATGTTCACTGACTTGGTTTAAATTACAAATTGATCTGGCAGTGAGAAAATGCCCAAGCTGACCAAAATATTCACTCTCCATAGGCAGCAACATCAAGAAAGTTACTGAAGCTCAAAAGTCCCTCAAGAATGGTCAATGGGTCCAGACAGGGTGGCTCTGACATCTGGCTAGAACAGCCTCATACCTCTTGCCTGGGAAATCTCATGGACAAAGGAGACTGGTAGACTACAGTCTATAGTGTTGCAAAGTTTAGGACATGAGTTAGCAACTGAGCAAGAAACATAACAAAAGCCATCAGGTATGCACTTTCTAAAGGATAAGCTCATTCCAACCCTGATTTTAGATACTATTACTCACTCCTTGACCCGGGCTGAGCTGTATCCAAGCTTCTATGAAAATTCATGGTTTGCTGGGTTTGTGCCCACAAATGGCTTAGCCCACACATTGTGTGTGGGTTTGACGATTTTCATTCTTAGAGGCAAATACTGATTCTGGGATTAGGAACTATTTGGGATCTCCACGAGAAACCAAATGTCTATGCAGCCCAAACCACAGCGCACAAGCACACACCCACAGGGTTGTCACTTCCTTCACCATGCCCCATTGGGTCTGGTGCTTCATTCTTGGTCCTGCACGTGGAATTTGCAGGTCATTCACATTTTCCAGCCCCTTCTTTGCCTTTGACAACTTCATCACACGTTCCTTCCTCCCCATGTTTCTTGCACCTGCCTCTTCTTGATGACAATGACTATTGTTATTGTGAATCAATTGCTGGCTACTTTGAAACAGATTCAATGTCTTCCTTACAGCAAATTGACTCAGTTATACATAACAGCTGACTCATTGGAAAGAGCCTAATTCTGAAAGATTAAAGGCAAAAGGAGAAGGCAGTAGAGAATGAGATGGTTAGATAGCATCACCAACTTAAAGGACATAAATGTGAGCAAACTCTGAGGGATAGTGAAGGACAAGGGAGCCTAGTGTGCTGTAGTCCATGGGGATATAAAGAGTTAGACAGTACTTAGTAACTGAATAATAACAACAAGCATATTCTTTTCATATTCTTTTCCATTATGGTTTTTCACAGATATTGAATCTAATTCCCTGTGCTATGTAGTAGGTTCTTGCTGTTTGTCTGTTTATCCATTCTCTATACAATGCCTCTGCTAACCCTAAACTCCCATTCCTTCCCTCTCCTACCCATCCTCCCCATCAGCAACCACAAGTATCTACTCTATGTCTGTGAGTCTATTTCTGTTTCATACATACATTGATTTAAAGAAACAGGCCTCATGACCTCTTGCCTCTGGGGAAAATGTCTCATAGTGTTGCAAAGTTTAGGACATGAGTTAGCAACTGAGCAAGAAACATAACAAAAGCCATCAGGTATGCACTTTCTAAAGGATAAGCTCATTCCAACCCTGATTTTAGATACTATTACTCACTCCTTGACCCGGGCTGAGCTGTATCCAAGCTTCTATGAAAATTCATGGTTTGCTGGGTTTGTGCCCACAAATGGCTTAGCCCACACATTGTGTGTGGGTTTGACGATTTTCATTCTTAGAGGCAAATACTGATTCTGGGATTAGGAACTATTTGGGATCTCCACGAGAAACCAAATGTCTATGCAGCCCAAACCACAGCGCACAAGCACACACCCACAGGGTTGTCACTTCCTTCACCATGCCCCATTGGGTCTGGTGCTTCATTCTTGGTCCTGCACGTGGAATTTGCAGGTCATTCACATTTTCCAGCCCCTTCTTTGCCTTTGACAACTTCATCACACGTTCCTTCCTCCCCATGTTTCTTGCACCTGCCTCTTCTTGATGACAATGACTATTGTTATTGTGAATCAATTGCTGGCTACTTTGAAACAGATTCAATGTCTTCCTTACAGCAAATTGACTCAGTTATACATAACAGCTGACTCATTGGAAAGAGCCTAATTCTGAAAGATTAAAGGCAAAAGGAGAAGGCAGTAGAGAATGAGATGGTTAGATAGCATCACCAACTTAAAGGACATAAATGTGAGCAAACTCTGAGGGATAGTGAAGGACAAGGGAGCCTAGTGTGCTGTAGTCCATGGGGATATAAAGAGTTAGACAGTACTTAGTAACTGAATAATAACAACA
Organism: Tragulus kanchil; assembly: GCA_022376925.1. Taxonomy (NCBI): domain Eukaryota; kingdom Metazoa; phylum Chordata; class Mammalia; order Artiodactyla; family Tragulidae; genus Tragulus; species Tragulus kanchil. The sequence goes on from JAIOJX010000032.1 coordinate 176,912,932, forward strand.
AGCATATTCTTTTCATATTCTTTTCCATTATGGTTTTTCACAGATATTGAATCTAATTCCCTGTGCTATGTAGTAGGTTCTTGCTGTTTGTCTGTTTATCCATTCTCTATACAATGCCTCTGCTAACCCTAAACTCCCATTCCTTCCCTCTCCTACCCATCCTCCCCATCAGCAACCACAAGTATCTACTCTATGTCTGTGAGTCTATTTCTGTTTCATACATACATTGATTTATATCACATTTTAAAATCCACATATAATTGATGCCACATGATATTTGTCTTTTTCTCTCTGACTTACTTACTTAGTATGATAATCTCTAAGTCCATCCACGTTGCTGCAAATGGCATCATTTCATTCTTTTTCAGAACTGAGTAATATTCCACTGTATATATGCACCACATCTCTTTTTAATTGTTCACTTGTTAATGGACATTTAGATTGTTTCCTTGTCTTGGCTATTGTGAAGTATACTGCCCTGAACATAGGAATACATGTATCTTATTGAACTTGAGTTTTTCAGTATCCCTTCTGCATTGGGGTGAGCTAGAGTGAATTCCATGTCTTTAAGAAGGATTAGAAAAAGAAAAATCTTTTTAGTCAGGGGGATTAATAAAAAACCATGGAATAAATCTGGTCTTTAGTCTATAGGCAGTGGGGACTCTAAAAAGCTTGAAGGATGACTAATATCAGTAGAAAATGCTTTCTTCTGAGGATTATTTATCCCTTAAAATAGAGGCAAAAAGGGCAATAAAGTAACCCAATGGACATGAGAAACTGTGGGAATTGTACAGAACATGGTGGAGAAAAAAGGTGGTTCAGGGTCCTACCCACTGCTGCTCAAATTCTCTCTGTCTGACAAACTTCTAACAGGGATTGAAATGTGTGAGTGTTAAGTTCTTTCCATTAACACCCACCATATTTCTCCTCTTCTATCTTTTTCCTTGTTTTATCCATCCTTTTAAAATTCTTCCTCATATTGTCAGTGTTAACAGTAATTTTATTTACATGTGTTTTTATTCACTTCTCACTCTATGAAGTAAATTGGACAGGTGTAACATCCCTAATTCAAAGGTTCTTAAGTCAAAGTTTAGGCTGGTCTAGTAATTTGACTAAGGGCACATAACTAGTAAAATGAAGAGTCTGAACTTTGTCTTCTAAACCTAAGATCAATGGTCTTTCACCAGAAGCCTGTTTAATACCACAAACTCAGATACTAGCAAACGTTCCAAATTGTAAGCATTCTTGCAACTGACAGTTTTAGGACAAACCTCCAAAACATTTTTTTTTAAAGTAGTATTTTTAATGTGCCTGTTGGCCATCTGTATGGGTTCTTTGGAGAAATGTTCTATATCGCTAATTGTTAGAGAAATGAAAATCAAAATTATAAAGAGGTATCACCTCATTTTAGAGTATCTATCATCAAAATCTCTACAAATAATAAATTCTGAAGAAGGTATGAAGAAAAGGAAGCCCTCCTACACAGAAGACAAGAATGTAAATTGGTGTAGCAACTACAGAAAACAGTATGGAGGTTTCTTGAAACATTGAAAATAGAGACAGCATATGATCCAGCAATCACACTCCTGGGAATAAATTCCTTGTCTTGGCTATTGTGAAGTATACTGCCCTGAACATTGATCTTATTGAACTTGAGTTTTTCAGTATCCCTTCTGCATTGGGGTGAGCTAGAGTGAATTCCATGTCTTTAAGAAGGATTAGAAAAAGAAAAATCTTTTTAGTCAGGGGGATTAATAAAAAACCATGGAATAAATCTGGTCTTTAGTCTATAGGCAGTGGGGACTCTAAAAAGCTTGAAGGATGACTAATATCAGTAGAAAATGCTTTCTTCTGAGGATTATTTATCCCTTAAAATAGAGGCAAAAAGGGCAATAAAGTAACCCAATGGACATGAGAAACTGTGGGAATTGTACAGAACATGGTGGAGAAAAAAGGTGGTTCAGGGTCCTACCCACTGCTGCTCAAATTCTCTCTGTCTGACAAACTTCTAACAGGGATTGAAATGTGTGAGTGTTAAGTTCTTTCCATTAACACCCACCATATTTCTCCTCTTCTATCTTTTTCCTTGTTTTATCCATCCTTTTAAAATTCTTCCTCATATTGTCAGTGTTAACAGTAATTTTATTTACATGTGTTTTTATTCACTTCTCACTCTATGAAGTAAATTGGACAGGTGTAACATCCCTAATTCAAAGGTTCTTAAGTCAAAGTTTAGGCTGGTCTAGTAATTTGACTAAGGGCACATAACTAGTAAAATGAAGAGTCTGAACTTTGTCTTCTAAACCTAAGATCAATGGTCTTTCACCAGAAGCCTGTTTAATACCACAAACTCAGATACTAGCAAACGTTCCAAATTGTAAGCATTCTTGCAACTGACAGTTTTAGGACAAACCTCCAAAACATTTTTTTTTAAAGTAGTATTTTTAATGTGCCTGTTGGCCATCTGTATGGGTTCTTTGGAGAAATGTTCTATATCGCTAATTGTTAGAGAAATGAAAATCAAAATTATAAAGAGGTATCACCTCATTTTAGAGTATCTATCATCAAAATCTCTACAAATAATAAATTCTGAAGAAGGTATGAAGAAAAGGAAGCCCTCCTACACAGAAGACAAGAATGTAAATTGGTGTAGCAACTACAGAAAACAGTATGGAGGTTTCTTGAAACATTGAAAATAGAGACAGCATATGATCCAGCAATCACACTCCTGGGAATAAATATGGAAAAGACAAAACTCTTACTCAAAAAGACACATGTGTCCCTATGTTCATGGCAGCACTGCTTATAGTAGCCAACACATAGAAGCACCCTAAACATCCATCAACAGATGAATGGAGAAAGAAGACGTGGCATATGTATTCAGTGTAAAATGACTCAGCTTTAAAAAAAGAATGAAATAACGTCACTTGCAGCAACATATATTGAACTAGAGATGAACATACAAAATTAACCAAGCCAAAGAGAGAATGACAAATGCTATATGATATCATTTCTATGTGGCACTTAAAAATATTATACAAATTAATGTATTTGCAAGTCATAAATAGATTCACAGACATAGAACACAAATTTATGGTTACCAAGGATGATCCCCTAAAGGAAGGCATGGAAACTCACTCCAGAATCCTTGCCTGGAGAATCCCATGGACAGATGAGCCTGCTGGGGTACAGTCCACAGGGTCACAAAGATCTTTAAGACATGACTGAAGTGATTGAGCACACACACAGCAAATAGTTGAAAAGGGGCAGAAGGGATCCATTAAAAATTTGGAATTAACAGATATACATGACTGTATATAAAATAAACAAAGAGCTACTCTATAGCACCGGGAACTCTAATATTTTATAACTTATAATGGAAAAGAATCTGAAAAATAATATACATATGTATATATGTGAATCAGTTTTCTGTATCCCTAAAACTAATACAACATTATAAATGAATGATACTTCAATTTTTAAAAAGCAGCATTTTATTTAATAGACAATAGATATAGTAATGCATAATAATGTACTACTAAAGAACTCAGAAACTCCTTTTGTTTTTCTTTGCAAAAGAAGAGGTAGTTTTTATTTTTTTGGAACAATTCTTGAATTTCTTGAATTTATGATATTTTATATCTATGTCTTCTATACATTCATAAAGCAGGAACATGGGTATTTTCTCCTAAACATTCTGGCTTGTAGAGTTAATATCAATCTTTTTTTCCAAGATGGTATTTCTAGTAACTAAGTCCCTGGTGGTCTAGTGGTTAGGAATCAGTGCTCTCTCAACTGAACGTGGACATGAGGTTGGCAGCAGAGATATCCCACCACGTGAGCTGTCTTCTTCAGAATAATCACCTCCCATTTACTACATTAAGAGGTTTTTTATGATGTTTCCCTGTCATTGCATGCCATTCTGGCTTTTATTCTGAACAATGATTTTCTATCTGTGCTAAGGATACTTCATCAGTAATACTGATGCATCTCATCACTCTTTATATTTGGAATCTCTGAAATCAACATTTAAGCCAATGATTGGAATCCACAGGGGACTCAGCATAGTTTTCTAATACGGATGGAAAATAGAGTTCAGAGAAATGGAAAAAAAAAATTAATAAAGAAAGAAATATCAGGCTGTTGGGGTCATCCTCACATGAAATAAGGATTTTTAGTCAAAGTTACCCAGAACTTTGTCAGTTCATCCCCTTGTTTCCAAGTCTGGGAAACAGTATGAAGAAGAAGCAACTTTTTCAAATCATGAAGTTAGTCAGTGGCAATTGAGGGTGTTTTCCAGTAGTCATGTACAGGCATGAGAGTTGGATCATAAAGAAGGCTAAATACCAAAGAATTGATGCTTTTGAATTGTGGTGCTGGAGAAGACTCCTGAGAATCCCTTCAATTGCAAGCATATAAACCAGTTAATCCTAAAGGAAACTGATCCTGACTACTTATTGGAAGACTGTTGATGAAGGTGAGCTCCAATACTTTAGCCACCCGATATGAAGAGATGACTCATTGGTAAAGCCCCTAATGCTGGGAAAGGTTGAATGCAGGAGGAGAAGGGGGAAGCAGAGGATAAGATGGCCAGATAGCATCACTGGCTAGATGGACATGAATTTGAGCAATCTCTGGGAGATAGTGGAGGATAGAGAAGCCTGGTGTTCTTGCAATTCATGGGATTGCGAAGAGTGGGACATGACTTGGTGACTGTACAACAACGTTCACATTCAAGGATGCATGTCCTCAGACTCAGCGATCCCAGAGAGCTCTCTCATTGATCATCTGGTTGTGTTTCATGGTCATGTACCCCTAAAATTCTCTTTCTTGTCATGCCCTGATCCTGGAGTGCTCTGTCCCCAGTCCTTCACATAGTTCATTCTTTTCTGATCATGTCATTGCTCAGAGGCCTTCTCTTTGATGGTATCTTTCCTGACCCTCTGTTCACTGTCTGTTTCCTTTCCCTGCTTTACATTTCTCTACAGAATCGTTCAACACCTGAAAGTGCATTTTAATCCTGTTCGTCACTTCTCATCTCCACCCGTACATAAACTCCACAGGAGGAACAATTTTTACATAAAGTAGGTACACAGTATTTGACCAACAAAGATGGCCTACTTGGTTTCATGTTGTGGAACTGCCACAATTACCTGAGTTTGCTTGATTTGTGGAAGGCATTTCAAACTGAAAAGTCTCAGTTTGACTTACTTTGGTTTCCTCACAAAACTCTTAAAAAACAAGTACTTAAAAAAACAATGGTCTATATCCAGGCACAGTAGCTTTGGGTTTTCAGACATGAGTCTTGTGCCCCTATCTGTGCCCCTCCAGAAACTCAGCTGCTTTGCCAAAGCTGAACCCTATTGACATTTGCCATTGTGCTTCTCAACATGCTGAGGTCCTTCCAAAAAACCGTCCCCTCCAGGCCTTGAGAATTTGCTCTGATCCCTCTTAATGGGCAGGGTAATACTACTCTGCCAGTGGTAGTAAAGGCTGCTGAGTATCATCAGGAGTCAGACACTAGATTAGCATTGTAGACATAGGAACAGAAATGGTGGATGTCAATGCAGGGATGGCCCTCAGGAAGCCAGTGGGAGGTAATCTTGATGAAAACAAACAAATAAAAATAAAAACCACAGATTTAGAGGCATCACACTCCCAGACTTCAGACTATACGTCAAAGCTTACAGTAATCAGAGTAGCATGGTACTGGCCAAAAAGCAAATAAGACATATAGATCAATGGAATAAAATGGAGAGCCCAGAAACAAGCCCACCTACTTATGGTCAATTAATCTTCAGCAAAGGAGGCAAGAACATATGGTGGAGAAAAGACAGTTTCCTCAATAAGCGATGCTGGGAAACTGGACAACTCTATGCTAAAAATGAGATTAGAACATTCCCTCATATCATGTGCAAAAATAAACTCAAAGTGGATTAAGATCTACATCTAAGACTTGAAACCATAAAACTCCTAGAAGAGAAAGTAGGCAGAACATTCTTTAGCATAAAACATAGCAATATTTTTGGGATCTGTCTGAAGGCAAAAGATAAAAAAGCAAAAATCATCAAAAGAGATATAATTAAACTTAAATTTTGTATACAGAAGAGGGAGCCATGAATAAAACTGAATGGGAGAAATCTACAGAATGGGAGAAAATATTTGCATATGATGTAACTGACAAGAGATTCATATCCAAAATATATATATCAATATCAAAAAATTAAATGACCCAATCAAAAAATGGGCTAGAACACATTTCCAAAGATGCACAGATGGCCAATAGGCACATGAAAAGATGCTCAATTTTGCTAATGACTAGAGAAATGAAAATCAAAACTACAATGAGGTACCACCTCAGACCGGTCAGAATGGTGATCAGTTTGACTTACTTTAGCTTCCTCACAACACTCTTACACCACAAGTACTTAAAAAAACAATGGTCTATATCCAGGCACAGTAGCTTTGGGTTTTCAGACATGAGTCTTGTGCCCCTATCTGTGCCCCTCCAGAAACTCAGCTGCTTTGCCAAAGCTGAACCCTATTGACATTTGCCATTGTGCTTCTCAACATGCTGAGGTCCTTCCAAAAAACCGTCCCCTCCAGGCCTTGAGAATTTGCTCTGATCCCTCTTAATGGGCAGGGTAATACTACTCTGCCAGTGGTAGTAAAGGCTGCTGAGTATCATCAGGAGTCAGACACTAGATTAGCATTGTAGACATAGGAACAGAAATGGTGGATGTCAATGCAGGGATGGCCCTCAGGAAGCCAGTGGGAGGTAATCTTGATGAAAACAAACAAATAAAAATAAAAACCACAGATTTAGAGGCATCACACTCCCAGACTTCAGACTATACGTCAAAGCTTACAGTAATCAGAGTAGCATGGTACTGGCCAAAAGGCAAATAAGACATATAGATCAATGGAATAAAATGGAGAGCCCAGAAACAAGCCCACCTACTTATGGTCAATTAATCTTCAGCAAAGGAGGCAAGAACATATGGTGGAGAAAAGACAGTTTCCTCAATAAGCGATGCTGGGAAACTGGACAACTCTATGCTAAAAATGAGATTAGAACATTCCCTCATATCATGTGCAAAAATAAACTCAAAGTGGATTAAGATCTACATCTAAGACTTGAAACCATAAAACTCCTAGAAGAGAAAGTAGGCAGAACATTCTTTAGCATAAAACATAGCAATATTTTTGGGATCTGTCTGAAGGCAAAAGATAAAAAAGCAAAAATCATCAAAAGAGATATAATTAAACTTAAATTTTGTATACAGAAGAGGGAGCCATGAATAAAACTGAATGGGAGAAATCTACAGAATGGGAGAAAATATTTGCATATGATGTAACTGACAAGAGATTCATATCCAAAATATATATATCAATATCAAAAAATTAAATGACCCAATCAAAAAATGGGCTAGAACACATTTCCAAAGATGCACAGATGGCCAATAGGCACATGAAAAGATGCTCAATTTTGCTAATGACTAGAGAAATGAAAATCAAAACTACAATGAGGTACCACCTCAGACCGGTCAGAATGGTGATCGTTATATGAATTTAAAAACAAATCTACAAATAAATGCTGGAGAGGTTGTGGAGAAAAAGGAACCCTGTATCATAGTGGAGGAAATACAGATGTGTACAGATGCTATGGAAAAGAGCACGGTGGTTCCTCAAAGAACTGAAAATAGAACTACCATATGACCCAGCAATTCAAAAACTACATATACATACGGAAAAAGATTCATAAAGGTGTGTGCACCCCACTGTTCCTAGCAACATTATTTACAATAGCAAAGATCCAGACACAGCTTAAGTATCCCTCAACAGAGGAATGAGTAATGAGGTGGTATATATACGTGTGTGTGTATATACATATACATATACATATGCATATGCATATACACATGCATACACATATGTGTGTGTGTGTGTGCATGCTCAGTCATGTCAGATTCTTTGTGACCCCATGGATGATAAAGTCCACCAGGCTCCTCTGTCCAAAGCATTTTCCAGGCAAGAATACTGAAGTGAGTTGCTATTTCCTACTCCAGGGGATCTTCTCAACCTACAGATCAAACCAGGATCTCATGCATCTCCTGCCTTGACTACTTGATTACTGCTGCCTGGGAAGCCCCAGTATGAAATGAAGCCCAATGGAAGAGTGTTCAGCTCTAACGAGGAACAATATATTGCCATTTTCAGCAACATGGATAGACCTAGAGAGCATTGTGTTTAGTGGAAATAAGTCAGACATTGCTCACTGTATGATATTACTCACAGGTGGAATCTAAAAAATAAAATGAATGCATTTAACAAAGCAGAAACAGAGTTGCAGGTACAGAAAACAAACTAGTGATTACCAGTGGAGAGAGGGAAGGAGAAAGGGGCAAGAAAGGCATAATTGGCTAAGAAATACAAGCTGCTATGTAGAAAATGGATACTCAACAAAGATACACTGTATAGCACAAAGAATACACATTCTTCGTGCTAATACACAAGCATTATCTTGTAAGAACTTTTAATGAAGTATAATCTGTAAAACTACTGAATTATTATACTGTATACCTGAAGTTAATACTATAAAACAGCTAGAGTTCAATAAATAAATATGTTTTAATGAATAAATTAAGTGAAATTGTACAATTAAATAAAAACCAGTAGAGCGGCTGTTTTTCATTTTTCGTTAAAAAAATAAAAGATGAAAGACATTTGGGGATGGCTCACCAATAGGATAATACAGGCTTCATCTGTCCTCTGTTTCGTCTATTTCACCAAACATGTCTCCTGTCTGGTAATCACACAAAACTGTTGGGGAGCCTACTATTAAATGGCAACAGCTGTCAAAAGACCTATAGTTTGACCCTGGGGCTGCCTTAAGAGGTCATGCCCACTTCCTGAACCCATTTCCTCATCTGCAAAATGGCCTGAATTACTCTCGTCCCCTATAAATGAGACGTCTGGGAGCTGGTAAGCTGATTTTCTAAACACTTCTTAAACCTTAAGTCCAGCACAAATGCACGGTGTCACTTATCTGTCACAAAATCTTATTAAATGGCATCTTGCTTTGTTTGGTTTAGTTGTTCAGGAATGAATACTTATCCTGATTTTGCATTCTGAGAGCTCTCAGGAATTTTAAATCTAATTTGATTCCTCTGATTCTGGCTTTCCCTTGACTTCCTATTTCAAGAGTGAAACTAAAGGAAGATCTATTTCTCTTTGGTTTCAGGTTCTAACAGTGTTTTTTTTTTTTTTTTTTTTTGCATTCTGATTGCAAGCGCAGCCTAACAAAGCCATATTTAAACGCAGGGAAATGTCACTTACATGTTAAAAAGCTCACAGAAGCAAGTCTGTCTCTGCTGAATCTTTGAAGATGCTGCTTAATAAAAACAAGAGATCTTTCTGATGCTGTCCAACAGAACCTCCGGTAGATTTGTTCTGTGCATATTTTTGATGATAGAGATAAAAAGAAGGGAAAAGGCAGGGTGCATCACAACAATCATTTTTCATTACAGTCAGATATCCTCAAGCTTTACTCCAATGGAGTCAACCGGAAAAGATTGGGTATTAATTATGAAGGTACACTTCAATTTATCAGCAAAGGATATCAAACAGGCCAAACACCACAGCCTCTCATATAATTCATCTCTTCCTTATAGGGAGCCATAGAGCAATGATTTGCAAATTGCCTCCTCTGCAAAAGAAGGGAGAAAAACATACACATACAACACACAATTAAAAGCAGATAAGTATCAGGCGATGTGTCACATTTTCAGCAGAAAGCCAAAAGTGGAGGTCTTAATCTCCGGGGTTGATTTTCTGAGAGTACTCACTGATTCTTCCCTTGATGTGACTACTTAACTCCTATTAAAATTAATAGGGGTCAGGCTTGATCATCAAGGGAGAAAGGGCCTCCTGGCGCGTATAGGCTTCAAGTAATAAGGATTTGGTGATTACTATATTATTTGACCGTTCATTTTCAGATTATCTTGTAAGTGTGTGCTCTTTGTGATCTCTGGTCCAATTATAAAGAATAACATGTCATGTAGGACCTATTTTTTAAAGCAGCTTTTTCCTCTTAAGAATATCATTTAGGAGGGCATATTGACAGGATCTTAATGCAGATGACTCGAAACCACCCCCTCCACACACACACAGCCCAGCACCACCAAATAAATCATGCTATCCTCTGACCCAAAGGTTTGGAAAGCATCAACTCATAAAGAAATCAAACTCCAATATGTCTTTGGAAATGGAAAGTGAAAAGTGTTATTCACTCAGTCGTGTCCATCTCTTTGCAAACCAATGGACTGTTGCCCGCCAGGATCCTCTGTCTGTGGAATTCTCCAGTCAAGAATACTGGATTGGGTTGCCATTCCCTTCCCCAGGGGATCTTCCCAAGTCAGGGATCAAACCTAGTTCTTCTACATTGTGAGCAGTTTCTTTACCATCTGTAAGTCTGTCTGAAAAAGTGGCATGAACGTGTTGATAAATGATAAACGTGAAAAACCCAAGATAGTGATAGTTCCTCTACATCTTTTTTTGGGGGGGAGGGGCGGGTTGGAGATGGAGGGGGGCAGGCGGGCCATTTCTAATGGTCTTTCATTTACTCAGCTTCATCCATCTCTATTCCTTGGCCCGCGTGGGTCTCCCATCGCAGTGGCCTCTGTTGTCACAGAGCACAGGCTTTGGGTGCATATGCTCCAGAGCTCCAGCTCGGTAATTGGACACATCGTTCCAGCCGCTCCACAGCACGTGGAATCTTCCCAGGCCAGGGATCGAACCAGCACCCCTTGCACTGCAAGGTGGTGTCCTTACCCACTGGACCACCAGGGAAGCCCTCCTTCTACATCTTTGAGACACAGTTTACTCTTCTGTTAAATGGATGTAGTAAAATTTCTAACCTCAAGGTCATTTGAAAGAAGTCCACATTTGTAAAAGTGCTTGGAACAAATTGCCATGACATATAATAATAATAATAATAAAAACCCAAGGTCACAGACTCTGATCTGCGTAGTGAGGAGGTTCAGGATAAACAAAAGTCAGAATCCATCTGCAGCTTTTTAAGTATATCGAACTTGGAATTTCATACTTTAAGGAAATCAGAAAAACAACGATAAGCATAATAACATCAACAACATCATGTTGTAGTAGAGAGGACATTTTTAAAGGCACAGGGACAGATAGGGCATTTCTTTGAAACTGAGAAAGTTACCACCATGAAGTACTACTGCACCTGACTGATTTATCTCCTTTGCTGTAGACTGGTGAAAATGACCTTACAAATTATTTGTAGATTCCAGGTAGGCATCCATGAGCCTCTGATATACCATCACGGCTGCTCAGTGCCATGGATAGGTTCATCAGTTCGCAGGGACATTAACAATTAAGCCAGCAGGAGCGGCTGAACCTTTATTTTCTCATCAAAATGTTGTTCTGTGACATAAGAATGAAAGAAAAAAGTTTGTAAAACATATGTCTGATAAGGAGTTAATAGCTAAAATATAAAGGGAACTAAATAGCAGAAATCATCATCATCATCATTGCCACCATCATCTGATTTAAAAAATGGGTAGAGGACTTGAACAGACACTTCTCCAAAGATGACATGCAATGGCCTATAGGGACACGAGAAGGTGCATGACCTCACCAGTTATCAAGGGAATGCCAGTCAAACCCATGATGAGAGACTCCCTTGAAGCTCGTAGAATGACTATTATCAAAGAAGACATAAAAACTGGTAAGGATATGGAGGAAAGGGATCCCTTGTGCCCTCTAGGTGAGAATGTAAATTTGTGCAGCCATTATGAGAAACAGCATGGAGATTCCCCAAAACATTAAAAACAGAACTACCATAGGATCCAGCAATTCCATTTATGAGTATGTATTCAAAGTAAATGAAATGCATTTCTTGTGTTCATGGCAGGACTATCAACATTTGCTAAGCCACGCATATCACCCCAAATGGCCACTGATTGATTGGATAAAGAAAATGTTGTGCAGACATACATCAGCTAGAGAAAGCAAATATGGCATAATCTCACTTATATGAAAGATCTGAAAACCTCAGACTCATAGGAATGGAAAGTAGAATGGTGATTGCCAGGGGCTGAAAGGTGGGGGAAATGGGTACAAATTTTCAGTTAAAAATAAACCAGTTCCAAGGACCTAAAGTAAACAGCAGTTCCTAATGCATCAGACATACTATCATTGGAATTTCATACTTTAAGGAAATCAGAAAACAACGATAAGCATAATAACATCAACAACATCATGTTGTAGTAGAGGACATTTTTAAAGGCACAGGGACAGATAGGGCATTTCTTTGAAACTGAGAAAGTTACCACCATGAAGTACTACTGCACCTGACTGATTTATCTCCTTTGCTGTAGACTGGTGAAAATGACCTTACAAATTATTTGTAGATTCCAGGTAGGCATCCATGAGCCTCTGATATACCATCACGGCTGCTCAGTGCCATGGATAGGTTCATCAGTTCGCAGGGACATTAACAATTAAGCCAGCAGGAGCGGCTGAACCTTTATTTTCTCATCAAAATGTTGTTCTGTGACATAAGAATGAAAGAAAAAAGTTTGTAAAACATATGTCTGATAAGGAGTTAATAGCTAAAATATAAAGGGAACTAAATAGCAGAAATCATCATCATCATCATTGCCACCATCATCTGATTTAAAAAATGGGTAGAGGACTTGAACAGACACTTCTCCAAAGATGACATGCAATGGCCTATAGGGACACGAGAAGGTGCATGACCTCACCAGTTATCAAGGGAATGCCAGTCAAACCCATGATGAGAGACTCCCTTGAAGCTCGTAGAATGACTATTATCAAAGAAGACATAAAAACTGGTAAGGATATGGAGGAAAGGGATCCCTTGTGCCCTCTAGGTGAGAATGTAAATTTGTGCAGCCATTATGAGAAACAGCATGGAGTTTCCCCCAAAACATTAAAAACAGAACTACCATAGGATCCAGCAATTCCATTTATGAGTATGTATTCAAAGTAAATGAAATGCATTTCTTGTGTTCATGGCAGGACTATCAACATTTGCTAAGCCACGCATATCACCCCAAATGGCCACTGATTGATTGGATAAAGAAAATGTTGTGCAGACATACATCAGCTAGAGAAAGCAAATATGGCATAATCTCACTTATATGAAAGATCTGAAAACCTCAGACTCATAGGAATGGAAAGTAGAATGGTGATTGCCAGGGGCTGAAAGGTGGGGGAAATGGGTACAAATTTTCAGTTAAAAATAAACCAGTTCCAAGGACCTAAAGTACAGCATTATGACTATAGTTAACAGTATTATACACTTGAATGTGGTTATGAGAGTAGAGTTTTAGAATTCTCACCATAAAAGCAACCAAATAGGGCTTCCTTGGCGATCCACTGGGTAAGAACACTGCTTTGCAGTGCAAGGGGTGCCACTTTGATCCCTGGCCTGGGAGGATCCCATGTGAGGCAAAGTGGCTGGACCCATGCGTCCAGTTACTGAGCCAGCGCTCTGGAGTGCGTGTGCCCAGAGCCGGCACTCTACAGCGACAGAGGCCACTGCTATAGGAGGCCCACACAGGCCAAACAAGGATGGAAATGGAAGACCAACAGAAGTGGTTAAAAAAAAAAAAAAACAAATGGTATAAATTATGTGATATTAGGAATTTGTTAATGAACTTTATCATGATTATCTATATATCAACTTACCATATTCTACACCTTAAAGTTTCACAATGTTATGCCAATTGTATCTCTGTAAAGCTGGCAAAAATAATTATTGCAAAACTTGTGAAACAATCAGATTCCCAGATCCACTCCCCTGCAAAAATTCTATGCTATATATACCCTTAAACAAAGCTATTTATGTTTCTAAATTTTCTGTCACTATCTCTCTTCCTTCTCAATATACACGTTAGACCCAGCTTATTTTTAAATCTTGAATTTTCCTTAATATTCTTTTATCTGCCTGAGTAATCAGTTTCAGAGATTTTGAACTTTCCCACTATAACTGAAAATTTCTATGTTTGTTATAGTTCTGCCCATTTTTCCTCTCTATTATTTTTAAATATACTGTTAGGTACATGTGGGTTCAGGATTGTTATACATTCCTAGAGAATGACTGTTGTTTGAAATATTATCTAATAAAATTATTTTCCCTAATGCTTTTTCCTCAGTCTGTTTTTTTTTTCTAATGTTGATATTGCTATTCCAGCTTTCCATTGCATTGTGCTTTATTGTTATTTTTTATCCTTTTACTCTCAATATTTCTGCATCACTATCTTTATGTATGTTGCTTTATAAACAGAAAATATATGGAAGTTGTTTACTTGTTTGTTTAATCAGCTTTGCATTTTAAGATAATGGTAGGCTACATGTGGGCTTTCCTGGTGTCTCGCAGTGAAGAATCTGCCTCAGTGGAGGAGCCACAGGAGACTCAGGTTCCATCCCTGGATCCGGAAGACCCTCTGGAGAAGGAAGTGGCAACCCTCTCCAGTATTCTTGCCTGGATAGTCTCATGGATAGAGTAGCCTGGCAGGCTACAATCCAAAGGCTCCCAAAGAGTGAGACATGACTGAAATGACTGAGCACGCGTGTGAGTTTACCTGCAGCAGTAAGAGACAACTAAGCTAGATCCCATGGACCTTTCACACAATGTTAAGTTTGCAAAGCTACAGTCCAATGCCACAACTCAGATAAGGACATGGATTCAGTCAAGAGACAGAAGATTCCAGCCACCCCAAGGACTCCTGGCGCTAAGCTTTTATAGCCACTGTCCTGTCCTCACCACTCCCTCAGCCCCTTGCAACCACTGATTTGTTGTCCCTTTCTATAATTTTCTCATTTCAAGAAAGTTATATACATAGGATCATAGGGCATATAACCTTTCGGGATTCACTTTTTTTTTTCCCCTCTGAATAATGTTTTAAGAGATGCCTTCGGTTGTTATATATACCAAAAGTTTTTTTTTTTTCTTTTGTCACTGAGAAGTATTACATGGTATATATGCACTACGGTTTAACCATTTACTCATTGCAGGACATCTGGGTAGTTTCCAGTTTTTAACTACTATGAATAAAACTGCTATAGACAGTTGTGTACGAATTTTTATATGAACATAAGTCTTCTTTTCTCTGGGATGAATTGCCCAGGCATCCAATTGCTGGGTCATATGGTAGTTGCATGTTTCGTTTTTAAGAAACTGTCAAACCGTTTGCCAGAGTGGCTGTACCATTTTACATTCCATCAGCAGTGGAAGAGGGATCCAGCTTCTCCACCTCCTCATCCTCATTTGGTATGGTCACTATCTTTTTCTTTACATTTTGTTTTATTCTATTTTAAATGTTCTATGAAATTATAGTTGATTTACAATATTGAGTTACTTTCAGTTGTATAGAAAGTGATTCATGTGGTTTTTTTCCTCTTCAGATTCCATGGCAATATAGGTTATTAAAAGATATTGAATGTAGCTTCTTGTGTTCTACAGTGGGACCTTGTTATCTAACAGGATGGAGAAATAAGTTAAGAGTTTAGGATTAACAGAGACACCCTTTTATTCTAGTTGCTCTGATAGGCGTGTGGTGACATTTCATTTTGTTTTTAGTTTGTATTTCCCTGATGGTTAATGATTCTGATATATTCTGATGTGCTGATTTGCTGTGTGTGATCTTCTTTGATGAACTATGCTTTATGTCTTAGAAGTTGTCCACTTGGTGTGTTTGTTTATTTTGAATTTAGAGAGTTCTTTATATACTCCAGATAATAATACTCTTTCAGATATGTGACTTGCAAATATTTTCTCCTATCCTGTATCTTGTATTTTCATTCATTTAGCAATATCTTTGGCAGAAAATGCTTTTTTTCTAATTTTGATGAAGTCTTGCTTATCTCTTTTTTTACTTTCATATTTGGTCTTAAGTCTAAGAACTCTCTGCCTGGTCCTACATCCTACGGATTTTTTTTTGTTTATTTTTCTAAAGCTATTATGATTGCACATGCCAGTCCCTTAACCATTTTAACTTAATTGTTATAAGGCATGAAAGTTAGATCAAGGGGGGTGTTGTTGTTGTTGTTTTGTTTACAGGTTTACACTTCATCTTGGCATGCCAATTTGCTCCACCACATTTGTTTAAAAGGCTATTCTTCCTCCAGTGAGCTGATTTTTCGCTGTTGTCAAGAATCTTTGGACATATTTGCTTGGGCCCATGTCTTAATTCTCTACTCTGTTCCATTTAACTGTGTGTTTATTTCTCTATTTCTGTTGACCTATGTGCCAACACCACACCATCTTGATTACTATAGCTACAGGATAAGTCTTAAAATTGAGTAGAATGAGTACTCTCAATTTATTACTCTTCAAAAAAATTGTTTTAGTTATTATAGTCCCTTTGTTTTTCCATATACATTTCAGAATAATCTTGTCTATATCTACCCAAAATGATCTTGCAGAGATTTTGATAGAAATTACATTATACTTACATATCAACATGTGGATAATTGACATTATTACTATGGTGAGTCTTCCAATCCATAAAAACAGTATGTCTTATTTAAATTCCCTTTTATTTATTTTTTTGGTGTTATACAGTTTTCAGCATACATGTCCTGTTCATGTTTTAACAGATTTACACCTAAGTATTTCATTTATCTGAGGGATTATAAATGGCATTATATTTTTAATTTTGTTGTCCATACATTCGTTTCTAGTATATAGCTGTAGGATTAATTTGCATGTCATATCCTATGACCTTGATGAACCCATTATTTCTAGAAATATTTTGCAGATTCCTTGGGATTTTCTACTGAAACTCTTTACTTTTACTGTCTTTTTCCCTAATTCTTTTACTCTCAATAACTCCATGTTATTGTCTTTATATAACTCTTGAAAATATTTTCTCCTATCCTGTATCTTGTATTTTCATTCATTTAGCAATATCTTTGGCAGAAAATGCTTTTTTTCTAATTTTGATGAAGTCTTGCTTATCTCTTTTTTTACTTTCATATTTGGTCTTAAGTCTAAGAACTCTCTGCCTGGTCCTACATCCTACGGATTTTTTTTTGTTTATTTTTCTAAAGCTATTATGATTGCACATGCCAGTCCCTTAACCATTTTAACTTAATTGTTATAAGGCATGAAAGTTAGATCAAGGGGGGTGTTGTTGTTGTTGTTTTGTTTACAGGTTTACACTTCATCTTGGCATGCCAATTTGCTCCACCACATTTGTTTAAAAGGCTATTCTTCCTCCAGTGAGCTGATTTTTCGCTGTTGTCAAGAATCTTTGGACATATTTGCTTGGGCCCATGTCTTAATTCTCTACTCTGTTCCATTTAACTGTGTGTTTATTTCTCTATTTCTGTTGACCTATGTGCCAACACCACACCATCTTGATTACTATAGCTACAGGATAAGTCTTAAAATTGAGTAGAATGAGTACTCTCAATTTATTACTCTTCAAAAAAATTGTTTTAGTTATTATAGTCCCTTTGTTTTTCCATATACATTTCAGAATAATCTTGTCTATATCTACCCAAAATGATCTTGCAGAGATTTTGATAGAAATTACATTATACTTACATATCAACATGTGGATAATTGACATTATTACTATGGTGAGTCTTCCAATCCATAAAAACAGTATGTCTTATTTAAATTCCCTTTTATTTATTTTTTTGGTGTTATACAGTTTTCAGCATACATGTCCTGTTCATGTTTTAACAGATTTACACCTAAGTATTTCATTTATCTGAGGGATTATAAATGGCATTATATTTTTAATTTTGTTGTCCATACATTCGTTTCTAGTATATAGCTGTAGGATTAATTTGCATGTCATATCCTATGACCTTGATGAACCCATTATTTCTAGAAATATTTTGCAGATTCCTTGGGATTTTCTACTGAAACTCTTTACTTTTACTGTCTTTTTCCCTAATTCTTTTACTCTCAATAACTCCATGTTATTGTCTTTATGCATAACTCTTGAAAATATTGAATATTTTCAAGTATTTTTTGAAAGTATGTGTGGGAAGTATTTCTTTTTAATCTTATATGCATCTTCCTTATAACTAGTAAATTTTAATTATATTTATTGGGGCTAATGACAAATTTAGGTTTAATTCAATAATTTTATTTTTTTTATTTAGTGCAATTTTCTTTTAAAAATCTTTGTTACCTTCTAAAACATTCATTGGCTTTTCTTTATTATTCTAATTCTCCCTTCTTTTTTGGTTTATTCACACTTAAAATACATATTCAATTTAATAAAATCTAGTCAACATGATTATTCTTTGGACTATTACAAGAACTGTAGAACATCTAATTCCCTCCCTCATCTTTCATGATATTGTGGTCTAACATTTTAGTATTCTCTTATTTTTAAACTCATACAGATAAATCTTTATGATAACTGTTCAGTTTGCTATAAGTCTATATGCAAAGTCAATCTTTTCTTTTCCTTAGCATTGTTTTTTAGATCCCTACCCACCCTGGATTTCAGCATCTTCTATCCATGTGCATATCCTCGGATAGTTCTCTTAGCAGATGTACCTAAGCCATAACTCTCATGGAGACTGCCTGCCTGACAAATCTTACTCTTGAATCAGCATTTAGCTATGTCTAGAACTAGGTTGAGATTTATATTCCCTCAGTGCTTTGAGGATATAGTTCTGCTGTCTTCTAGCCTCTGGTGCTGGAGACAATAAGCTTGTGGACAGCCTAATTGTTTATCTTTTCCAGGTAATCTGACCTTCATCACTGGTTGCTTTAAAAATCGTCCTTGTCCTTTTCCAGTTTCACCATATGTGCCTAGCTGTGGATTTATTTTTATGTCTACTTCCTGCTCACCCAGTGTGTAACCCAAGACTGACCACTACTAGAACTTAATCTTCTTCTTTCAGTACCTTGAGTTTTTGATGCTTCAGTGAATTAATAGTGTAGAAGAACTTTCTCTGAACTTGCCTTAAATAAAGTACACTTGGCGCTTATGCCAAAATCAACTGGGAATGCAAGATGAAACAATAGTTACCGAGAGGGCTTAGAAATAGAAATCAACCTGCAGAAGAAGGAGGCATTCTTTGGCAAAATGTACCCTGGTACTTTAACAGGACCCCCATCTTTAATGTGGGGCACTACACTTAGAGTTCTTCCTGTTACAGCCTCTTTCTTTGGCTTAGTCTCTTTTCGGTTTGGCTGTGTATAGAAGGAAAAGGCAAACAAGATCATCTTTGAGCTCCCTTGCATTGCTAACACCCTGGGATGCACATGGTCCCTCCACATTCCTTCCAGGACTGAGCAAATCACTCTGTCTCTTTCAGGTGGTTAGCGCTGAGTGCAGTTACTCACTTGGTGCCGAGAACACGAAAGGTATCCACAGAGTCTGTCTTATCATCAGATACTTGGATTCCTGAATTTAATAAAATCTAGTCAACATGATTATTCTTTGGACTATTACAAGAACTGTAGAACATCTAATTCCCTCCCTCATCTTTCATGATATTGTGGTCTAACATTTTAGTATTCTCTTATTTTTAAACTCATACAGATAAATCTTTATGATAACTGTTCAGTTTGCTATAAGTCTATATGCAAAGTCAATCTTTTCTTTTCCTTAGCATTGTTTTTTAGATCCCTACCCACCCTGGATTTCAGCATCTTCTATCCATGTGCATATCCTCGGATAGTTCTCTTAGCAGATGTACCTAAGCCATAACTCTCATGGAGACTGCCTGCCTGACAAATCTTACTCTTGAATCAGCATTTAGCTATGTCTAGAACTAGGTTGAGATTTATATTCCCTCAGTGCTTTGAGGATATAGTTCTGCTGTCTTCTAGCCTCTGGTGCTGGAGACAATAAGCTTGTGGACAGCCTAATTGTTTATCTTTTCCAGGTAATCTGACCTTCATCACTGGTTGCTTTAAAAATCGTCCTTGTCCTTTTCCAGTTTCACCATATGTGCCTAGCTGTGGATTTATTTTTATGTCTACTTCCTGCTCACCCAGTGTGTAACCCAAGACTGACCACTACTAGAACTTAATCTTCTTCTTTCAGTACCTTGAGTTTTTGATGCTTCAGTGAATTAATAGTGTAGAAGAACTTTCTCTGAACTTGCCTTAAATAAAGTACACTTGGCGCTTATGCCAAAATCAACTGGGAATGCAAGATGAAACAATAGTTACCGAGAGGGCTTAGAAATAGAAATCAACCTGCAGAAGAAGGAGGCATTCTTTGGCAAAATGTACCCTGGTACTTTAACAGGACCCCCATCTTTAATGTGGGGCACTACACTTAGAGTTCTTCCCTGTTACAGCCTCTTTCTTTGGCTTAGTCTCTTTTCGGTTTGGCTGTGTATAGAAGGAAAAGGCAAACAAGATCATCTTTGAGCTCCCTTGCATTGCTAACACCCTGGGATGCACATGGTCCCTCCACATTCCTTCCAGGACTGAGCAAATCACTCTGTCTCTTTCAGGTGGTTAGCGCTGAGTGCAGTTACTCACTTGGTGCCGAGAACACGAAAGGTATCCACAGAGTCTGTCTTATCATCAGATACTTGGATTCCTGCACACCTGCTGCCATCCCCCTCCGACTTCCATCTAAAGTGATGTTAAGGGTCCACATCACATTTCCTTGACAAAAATGTCAATGGCATTATCTTATGCATGTGTTGTACAGATAAGGGAAAGTCACTTTAAACAATCTGTTCCGTTCGCTTTGGGTTTACCAGCTTCTGTCTTTATTTTTAATTCAGCAGAGCTGTGGTCTTTATCCTGGAGATGGCAAAATCAATTCCAGTCACCAGCTAGGTGAGTGGGTTAGCTTCCACTGTGTCTTACTTTGTCATTTTCTGGAGAATCTCACCATCAATCAGAAGAAATGAGACATTCTTCACTCTTCCAGGGAAAACACATCTTGCATACTTTAATACAAAAATCGCTTGCAAAATAACAAATTGTCAACACCCAGATTGGTTGGTCAGTTAAGGAGTGTAAACCACAGGCACTTTCATTTGTAGAGTACCTCACATTCTAGGGCTTCCCTGGTGGCTCAGTGAAGAATCCACCTGCCAATGCAGGAGGCGTTGGTTTGGTCCCTGAGTTTGGAAGATCCCTGAAGGAGAAATGGGAGCCCGCCCCCAGCAAATATTCTTGCCTGGGAAACCCCAAGGACAGAGGAGGCTGGCAGACTACACTCCATGGTGTCCCAAAGGGATGGACACACAACGTAGTGATGGAACATGGCACGGCCTCAAGTTCTATCTCTCATCCAAAGCATGACAATAGATTTTTTGTCCCCATATTCTGACAAGATGAATAAGCACCACTAAGAGTCACTGAGTGCTTACTACCTGCCAGGTACAAAGCAGTCTATATATCATGTATTTTTTCCAGGTCTTATAACAGCTCTATAATATATGTACTGTTATATTTTCTATTCGCAGATCAGGACTCAGGGAATTACTAATTTATGGGCATTGATTCTTCTGTTACAGCCTCTTTCTTTGGCTTAGTCTCTTTTCGGTTTGGCTGTGTATAGAAGGAAAAGGCAAACAAGATCATCTTTGAGCTCCCTTGCATTGCTAACACCCTGGGATGCACATGGTCCCTCCACATTCCTTCCAGGACTGAGCAAATCACTCTGTCTCTTTCAGGTGGTTAGCGCTGAGTGCAGTTACTCACTTGGTGCCGAGAACACGAAAGGTATCCACAGAGTCTGTCTTATCATCAGATACTTGGATTCCTGCACACCTGCTGCCATCCCCCTCCGACTTCCATCTAAAGTGATGTTAAGGGTCCACATCACATTTCCTTGACAAAAATGTCAATGGCATTATCTTATGCATGTGTTGTACAGATAAGGGAAAGTCACTTTAAACAATCTGTTCCGTTCGCTTTGGGTTTACCAGCTTCTGTCTTTATTTTTAATTCAGCAGAGCTGTGGTCTTTATCCTGGAGATGGCAAAATCAATTCCAGTCACCAGCTAGGTGAGTGGGTTAGCTTCCACTGTGTCTTACTTTGTCATTTTCTGGAGAATCTCACCATCAATCAGAAGAAATGAGACATTCTTCACTCTTCCAGGGAAAACACATCTTGCATACTTTAATACAAAAATCGCTTGCAAAATAACAAATTGTCAACACCCAGATTGGTTGGTCAGTTAAGGAGTGTAAACCACAGGCACTTTCATTTGTAGAGTACCTCACATTCTAGGGCTTCCCTGGTGGCTCAGTGAAGAATCCACCTGCCAATGCAGGAGGCGTTGGTTTGGTCCCTGAGTTTGGAAGATCCCCTGGAAGGAGAAATGGGAGCCCGCCCCCCAGCAAATATTCTTGCCTGGGAAACCCCAAGGACAGAGGAGGCTGGCAGACTACACTCCATGGTGTCCCAAAGGGATGGACACACAACGTAGTGATGGAACATGGCACGGCCTCAAGTTCTATCTCTCATCCAAAGCATGACAATAGATTTTTTGTCCCCATATTCTGACAAGATGAATAAGCACCACTAAGAGTCACTGAGTGCTTACTACCTGCCAGGTACAAAGCAGTCTATATATCATGTATTTTTTCCAGGTCTTATAACAGCTCTATAATATATGTACTGTTATATTTTCTATTCGCAGATCAGGACTCAGGGAATTACTAATTTACCAGGTGGTGCCAGCAGTAAAGAACCTGCCTGCCAACATAGGAGACATAAGAGATGCAGGTTTAATCCCCGGTTTGGGAAAATCCCCTGGAGGAATGCATGACAACCCACTCCAGTATTCTTGCCTGGAGAAGAATTCCATGGACAGAGGAGCCTGGTGGATTATAGTTTTTAGTGTCTCAAAGAGTCAGACATGACTGAAATGACTTAACATGCAAAATTGTTTGTCTTGGGGGTGACTGAGCAGGATTTGGACTCTCAGTTTGCCTGAATCCAATGCTGGATTTTCAACCTCTATCTGCATTTATCCCCCAGGTACCAATGCATGCGGAACCACTGTGTTCACTACCCTGGTGCTGACTGGAGTCTTTAGGAGGCAGTGATTTGAGAGGTGGAAAAGAAGAGACATAAAGACGCTGAGCCGCCTGTGCTTGTGACCCCTAAACACAAGCTTCTGACCATGGCACTGGACAGCGTGGAGGGCCCTTATCCCTCAGAGATGCAACAGGAAAGATCGACTTCTGTTCACTTTTATAGCCTTTTAAAAGAAGGAAAATGCCCCTATATTAACAAAGATTGATATTTTTATCACTTTAATGCAGAACAATGTAAAATGGGAATCAGCAATTTATCCCAATTTGAGGTGAATGTACAGCAGAGGTAACTAGAGTTCAAAAAGAATGTTTGTTATTCTCTTAGGCACACTGGTGAAAACAGGTCTAACTTTGCAAATACACTGTACCACATAGGAGAGCTCCCAGAACTCTTCATAACACTGCTGTGGTGTGTTCAACACCTTCAGGCCATGTGCACCGAGCACGCTTTCAGAGTAAAGTGAATAATTGTAACAGACACCCTTCATGTTTGTATAGCAAAATAAATGAAAATGAGGTTTGTGTAGGCAAAGAAAATTACCTGGGAATCCCACTTTTAGGAATTTCTCTTCTGTATTATATGATCTAGATCCCAAGATGAATAAGCACACTAAGAGTCACTGAGTGCTTACTACCTGCCAGGTACAAAGCAGTCTATATATCATGTATTTTTTCCAGGTCTTATAACAGCTCTATAATATATGTACTGTTATATTTTCTATTCGCAGATCAGGACTCAGGGAATTACTAATTTACCAGGTGGTGCCAGCAGTAAAGAACCTGCCTGCCATCATAGGAGACATAAGAGATGCAGGTTTAATCCCGGTTTGGGAAAATCCCTGGAGGGATGCATGACAACCCACTCCAGGATTCTTGCCTGGAGAAGAATCCCATGGACAGAGGAGCCTGGTGGATTATAGTTTTTAGTGTCTCAAAGAGTCAGACATGACTGAAATGACTTAACATGCAAAATTGTTTGTCTTGGGGGTGACTGAGCAGGATTTGGACTCTCAGTTTGCCTGAATCCAATGCTGGATTTTCAACCTCTATCTGCATTTATCCCCCAGGTACCAATGCATGCGGAACCACTGTGTTCACTACCCTGGTGCTGACTGGAGTCTTTAGGAGGCAGTGATTTGAGAGGTGGAAAAGAAGAGACATAAAGACGCTGAGCCGCCTGTGCTTGTGACCCCTAAACACAAGCTTCTGACCATGGCACTGGACAGCGTGGAGGGCCCTTATCCCTCAGAGATGCAACAGGAAAGATCGACTTCTGTTCACTTTTATAGCCTTTTAAAAGAAGGAAAATGCCCCTATATTAACAAAGATTGATCTTTTTATCACTTTAATGCAGAACAATGTAAAATGGGAATCAGCAATTTATCCCAATTTGAGGTGAATGTACAGCAGAGGTAACTAGAGTTCAAAAAGAATGTTTGTTATTCTCTTAGGCACACTGGTGAAAACAGGTCTAACTTTGCAAATACACTGTACCACATAGGAGAGCTCCCAGAACTCTTCATAACACTGCTGTGGTGTGTTCAACACCTTCAGGCCATGTGCACCGAGCACGCTTTCAGAGTAAAGTGAATAATTGTAACAGACACCCTTCATGTTTGTATAGCAAAATAAATGAAAATGAGGTTTGTGTAGGCAAAGAAAATTACCTGGGAATCCCACTTTTAGGAATTTCTCTTCTGTATTATATGATCTATGCACAAGGTTGCTTATTGTAGCTTGGTATGTGTCTTTGTAATAGTGAAAAATTGCTATCAAGTTAAATGGACTTCATTAAATTAACCACAGTGTGCACATAATATGAGGGCTTCCAAGGTGGCTCAGTGGTAGAGAATCCATCTGCCAGTGTAGGAGAAGTGGGTTCAATCCCTAGGTTGGGAAGATCCCCTAGAGAAGGAAATGGCAATCCACTCGAGTTGCCTAGGAAATTCTACAGGCATAGGGGCCTGACCCTGGGCCTCAAAGAGCTGGATGTGATTTAGTAACTAAACAACAACAATAACAAGGAATATGAAACACCAGCTAACAAAGATAACTCTGACACGGAAAGGTTTCCAAAAATCTATTGGTAAAAATCAATTATGGAGCAAAATGCATAGTCCAGTTGTTCAAAAAAATTAAGTAAAAAGGATACATGCATACATGTATCACACTTAGCTTGAACCGGAGGCAAACTATGTTTCTAACATGATTTGACCATTAGAGACCACAACCCTTTCTTTACCATAGCAATTGCTGAAAAACTTCAGCTGAAAACTATTTCACATCTCAATTACTCATGATTAATGTAATCAGATAGAATCAATTAATAAAGTCAAAATATACAGAGAAGATTAAAATAGCTCAACCAGTAAACACTGTTATGGAAATATAAACAGAAGGGGAAGAGACAGTGTGCACACCTAGCAACGAACATTTAAGAGTGATGTGAAAAGTAACTTTGCCAGGTTAATGAGTGGTGCATTATGCAGAACACAATCATGTTGTTGGGTACACAATATTTTACTTTAATAACCGTGTGGGAGAACACAGGCAAGGAGATAACGTGAAACTGTCAGAGACTGGGCAAACCCTTGGTCTCAGAACCTGACAGTTACAGAGGGAAGGAAACAAGCATTCAGCCATCCGTCCAGCAGTGGTTTCATTCCTGAAGCCCTTCAGAAAGCCAGGGGACCCTCATGCAACTGGAAGTTTCTCCTGCTGTGCTTTGAGGGTTTTCTGTATCGTTGGCCCAGGAGCACAGCAGTGAGCATAAGCCAGCGACAGTTCCTGCTTTCATAGGTGCAAAGACTAGTGGACTATCATGGCATGGACATATATGAATCAAAAAACTACAAGAGTCCAGGTGTAATCACAACTACAATGAACAAGGCAAACAAATTTGTTTGGAATGACATGGTTAGAGATAAGACGTAGTATCTTTCCAAAATGATGTTTGAACACAGACTTAGGAATGGATAGGGGAAAATGCCATTCACAACAACAACAACAAAAAGATAGCAAAAAAGAAAGTGACACGGGGAGAGGGAAGGGTGGAAATGTAAATGGGTGAAGAATATTCCAGGCACAGAAGACAGAAGGTATAAAGCTCTGTAAGACCTTTAGGTTTACATGTACAAACTCAGGGGGTTCTCACCATTCTCTAAGACAGGTGGTGGTGGTTGTTTAGTCACTAGGTCATGTCTGATGAGTAGATAACTCTTAATTTTCTCACTTTATAGGTGCAAAGACTGAGGCACAGAGAGATGAAGCAATCTGTCAGAGGTCCACAGGGCATGTCCCAGCAGTTGCTCTGCTGGAGCTCAGCACAACTGTCTGGTGTGGGACCCCAGTGAGTCACCTGCCCTCTCTGAGCCTCACTTCTCACCTTCATGACAGGGAGCGGGCAGTTTGGAGCAGATAAGAAATCACCATAGCAATTGCTAAAAATAAAAAATTTTCAAAATATAAAAAAAAGAGAAGATTAAAATAGCTCAACCAGTAAACACTGTTATGGAAATATAAACAGAAGGGGAAGAGACAGTGTGCACACCTAGCAACGAACATTTAAGAGTGATGTGAAAAGTAACTTTGCCAGGTTAATGAGTGGTGCATTATGCAGAACACAATCATGTTGTTGGGTACACAATATTTTACTTTAATAACCGTGTGGGAGAACACAGGCAAGGAGATAACGTGAAACTGTCAGAGACTGGGCAAACCCTTGGTCTCAGAACCTGACAGTTACAGAGGGAAGGAAACAAGCATTCAGCCATCCGTCCAGCAGTGGTTTCATTCCTGAAGCCCTTCAGAAAGCCAGGGGACCCTCATGCAACTGGAAGTTTCTCCTGCTGTGCTTTGAGGGTTTTCTGTATCGTTGGCCCAGGAGCACAGCAGTGAGCATAAGCCAGCGACAGTTCCTGCTTTCATAGGTGCAAAGACTAGTGGACTATCATGGCATGGACATATATGAATCAAAAAACTACAAGAGTCCAGGTGTAATCACAACTACAATGAACAAGGCAAACAAATTTGTTTGGAATGACATGGTTAGAGATAAGACGTAGTATCTTTCCAAAATGATGTTTGAACACAGACTTAGGAATGGATAGGGGAAAATGCCATTCACAACAACAACAACAAAAAGATAGCAAAAAAGAAAGTGACACGGGGAGAGGGAAGGGTGGAAATGTAAATGGGTGAAGAATATTCCAGGCACAGAAGACAGAAGGTATAAAGCTCTGTAAGACCTTTAGGTTTACATGTACAAACTCAGGGGGTTCTCACCATTCTCTAAGACAGGTGGTGGTGGTTGTTTAGTCACTAGGTCATGTCTGATGAGTAGATAACTCTTAATTTTCTCACTTTATAGGTGCAAAGACTGAGGCACAGAGAGATGAAGCAATCTGTCAGAGGTCCACAGGGCATGTCCCAGCAGTTGCTCTGCTGGAGCTCAGCACAACTGTCTGGTGTGGGACCCCAGTGAGTCACCTGCCCTCTCTGAGCCTCACTTCTCACCTTCATGACAGGGAGCGGGCAGTGGAGATCACTCATTTTCAGGAAGTCTCACTCTTGCATGTAGTGGCTCTGGCAGGAAGGCATAACCGCTGTCTGGCACTAAGGTCTTGGAGGAAGGTTTGATTTATTTCATCAGAAACTGGTACTTAAAGGACCAGTGTGGCAGAATGCAATATGGTGTCTTCTGCAGCCCTTGAGACAGGTACGTGATTTCATTCTTGGGCAACACTGCATGGCTCCACTTACGGACGAGGACAGTGGGATGGGGAAAGGCAACAGCTGGCGCAGGATCAAGCTGCTGCATGCACGCGTGTGCATAGTCTCTCAGCCATGTCTGACTCTTTGTGAACCCATGGACTGTAGGCCACCAGGCTCCTCTGTCCATGGGATTCTCCAGGCAAGAATACTGGAGCGGACTGCTATGCCCATGTCCAGGCCTCCTCCCACCCCAGGAGTCCAACCTCCATCTCCTGTGGACCAGATCAAGACTAAGTCTGAGAAGCTCTGCAGCCCACCAGAGTTACCATGTCCTCTTTTGTAGCATCCATGAGAACCAGCTCCTTACTGGGACTTCAGCCACAGCACTGCTTCCTGGGCCAAGCACCTGGGGCAGGGCTGTGTCTGCCACAGGAAGGGGCACCTGGTCGCATCTAGACAAGCTATGGTCGTGTCATATGTTCATTTTATCTGCAAAACCACCCTGAGAGCTCACTTTGCTGGAGTGAAATGGATTTTCCCCAAGAGTCACCATATTTGGGATGAAAAGCAAAAATCTTTGTCCTTTCCTGGGCCAGCCTTTTTCCCACTCTATGTGGGATGAGTCTTTTATGTAAGACCTTTAGGTTTACATGTACAAACTCAGGGGGTTCTCACCATTCTCTAAGACAGGTGGTGGTGGTTGTTTAGTCACTAGGTCATGTCTGATGAGTAGATAACTCTTAATTTTCTCACTTTATAGGTGCAAAGACTGAGGCACAGAGAGATGAAGCAATCTGTCAGAGGTCCACAGGGCATGTCCCAGCAGTTGCTCTGCTGGAGCTCAGCACAACTGTCTGGTGTGGGACCCCAGTGAGTCACCTGCCCTCTCTGAGCCTCACTTCTCACCTTCATGACAGGGAGCGGGCAGTGGAGATCACTCATTTTCAGGAAGTCTCACTCTTGCATGTAGTGGCTCTGGCAGGAAGGCATAACCGCTGTCTGGCACTAAGGTCTTGGAGGAAGGTTTGATTTATTTCATCAGAAACTGGTACTTAAAGGACCAGTGTGGCAGAATGCAATATGGTGTCTTCTGCAGCCCTTGAGACAGGTACGTGATTTCATTCTTGGGCAACACTGCATGGCTCCACTTACGGACGAGGACAGTGGGATGGGGAAAGGCAACAGCTGGCGCAGGATCAAGCTGCTGCATGCACGCGTGTGCATAGTCTCTCAGCCATGTCTGACTCTTTGTGAACCCATGGACTGTAGGCCACCAGGCTCCTCTGTCCATGGGATTCTCCAGGCAAGAATACTGGAGCGGACTGCTATGCCCATGTCCAGGCCTCCTCCCACCCCAGGAGTCCAACCTCCATCTCCTGTGGACCAGATCAAGACTAAGTCTGAGAAGCTCTGCAGCCCACCAGAGTTACCATGTCCTCTTTTGTAGCATCCATGAGAACCAGCTCCTTACTGGGACTTCAGCCACAGCACTGCTTCCTGGGCCAAGCACCTGGGGCAGGGCTGTGTCTGCCACAGGAAGGGGCACCTGGTCGCATCTAGACAAGCTATGGTCGTGTCATATGTTCATTTTATCTGCAAAACCACCCTGAGAGCTCACTTTGCTGGAGTGAAATGGATTTTCCCCAAGAGTCACCATATTTGGGATGAAAAGCAAAAAATCTTTGTCCTTTCCTGGGCCAGCTCTTTCTTTCCAACTCTATGTGGGATGAGTCTTTGAATCATATGAATAATATTCCATCCCTCCCACTTCATCACCAGAGGGTAGCAAGGTCTGAGAGTTCCAAGTGGAGAAATGACCCACCCTCCAGACACAGCGGGGAAGTGGGCCCAAGAGTCTCTGAGCTATCAAGGAAGATCCAAAGGGAAACACACATTCCCAGGTTTCCAGGGCAATATTAAGACCAGTCGTGCCAATACTCCACACCTTCCTCAGTCCATCTCTATCCAAGGTGCATAAAGAGGAGGCAGACACAGTGAAGCCCACCGTCAGACAGAAAGGCACACCCATTTCTCCTCTCTGGATGAGAAGATAAAGGAATAGGAATCAGAGTCCCTGCAGGAAGGCAGGTGTGACCAATGCCTGGGGTGATGAACTGTGTGGACGCTGGGCCAGACTGTAGTGTTCTCATGATCTAAGCTCCCAGCTCTCTCAGCTAGCTCTGTGACTGATCAAGTCATCCACCACCATAAGCGTCATCTGTTTCCTAAACTTTAAAAGGGATTCCTAGCAACTACTTTATAGAATTGGTCTTCAACTACAGTGCTGGAAATCAAACCGTCATTGTCCCCGTCTAGTATGTTACCCAGCACAGTTATTGCCTCTTGTCATTTGTGTATGGATGTGAAAGTTAGATCATCAAGAAGGCTGAGTGCCAAAAAATTGTTGCTTTCAAATTGTGATGCTGGGGAAGACTCCTGAGGGTCTCTTGGAAAATAGTGAAAGTTAGATCATCAAGAAGGCTGAGCCGGAAATGGGTCATATGTTCTATTCTCCTGTGGACCAGTCAAGACTGCAGAAGCTCTGCAGCCCACCAGAGTTACCATGTCCTCTTTGTAGCATCCATGAGAACCAGCTCCTTACTGGGACTTCAGCCACAGCACTGCTTCCTGGGCCAAGCACCTGGGGCAGGGCTGTGTCTGCCACAGGAAGGGGCACCTGGTCGCATCTAGACAAGCTATGGTCGTGTCATATGTTCATTTTATCTGCAAAACCACCCTGAGAGCTCACTTTGCTGGAGTGAAATGGATTTTCCCCAAGAGTCACCATATTTGGGATGAAAAGCAAAAAATCTTTGTCCTTTCCTGGGCCAGCTCTTTCTTTCCAACTCTATGTGGGATGAGTCTTTGAATCATATGAATAATATTCCATCCCTCCCACTTCATCACCAGAGGGTAGCAAGGTCTGAGAGTTCCAAGTGGAGAAATGACCCACCCTCCAGACACAGCGGGGAAGTGGGCCCAAGAGTCTCTGAGCTATCAAGGAAGACCCAAAAGGGGAAACACACATTCCCAGGTTTCCAGGGCAATATTAAGACCAGTCGTGCCAATACTCCACACCTTCCTCAGTCCATCTCTATCCAAGGTGCATAAAGAGGAGGCAGACACAGTGAAGCCCACCGTCAGACAGAAAGGCACACCCATTTCTCCTCTCTGGATGAGAAGATAAAGGAATAGGAATCAGAGTCCCTGCAGGAAGGCAGGTGTGACCAATGCCTGGGGTGATGAACTGTGTGGACGCTGGGCCAGACTGTAGTGTTCTCATGATCTAAGCTCCCAGCTCTCTCAGCTAGCTCTGTGACTGATCAAGTCATCCACCACCATAAGCGTCATCTGTTTCCTAAACTTTAAAAGGGATTCCTAGCAACTACTTTATAGAATTGGTCTTCAACTACAGTGCTGGAAATCAAACCGTCATTGTCCCCGTCTAGTATGTTACCCAGCACAGTTATTGCCTCTTGTCATTTGTGTATGGATGTGAAAGTTAGATCATCAAGAAGGCTGAGTGCCAAAAAATTGTTGCTTTCAAATTGTGATGCTGGGGAAGACTCCTGAGGGTCTCTTGGACAGAAAGGAGACAAAACTAGTCAATCCTAAACAAAATCAACCCTGAATATTCATTGGATTGACTTATACTGAAGCTGAAGTTTCAATACTTACGGCCACCTGTTGCAAAGAGCTGACTCATTGACAAATACCCTGATGCTGGGAAAGATTGAGGGCAAGAAGAAAAGGGGGCAGCAGAGGATGAGATGGTTGGATGGCATCATCAACTTAATGGACATGGATTTGAGCAAACTCTGGGAGATAGTGAAGGCCAGGGAAGCCTGGCATACTGTAGTCCATGGAGTAGTTGCAAAGAGTCTGACATGACTTAGCAACTGAACAGCAACCTTTTCCCTACCAAAATAAACAGCCAACGAGAAGAGGCTATGCTGCCTCAAATCCAGATGACCGCTCACCAGGACACCCTTCCTCCTCTTTCAAATTACTAAAGCCTGATTAGTCTCTCTATGGATCTGTGCCCATGTCGTTTCTTCCAGGAAGCCTTCCTTGGATACCCTAGTGTGATCTTAGGGACTCCCCTCTGGAATCCTCTAGAATCTCAATTGTGCATTTATCACTCAATTGCACATTTATCTAACATAGGCCTTACCTGCTCCTTTTATAGACAGTGAGAATTTTGCGGTCAGGAATTACATTTGATTAAGCTCTGTCTTTTCAGTTTTCAGTACCAGGACTGAATGCAGTAGTTACTCTCTACATAGCTATGATGACTGTGTAATGAAGGAAACAGTCTATGAAGATGCATTATTGAAGTGGAAGAAAGACAGTGAACAAATGCAGGGTTCTAGCTATGAGACTGCACGAGGTCTTGGGCAAGTCATTTTAAGAATTGCAGGGCTTCTCTGGTGGTCCAGTGGGTAAGGACATTGCCTTGCAGTGCAAGGGGCACCAGTTTGATCCCTGGCCTGGGAAGATCCCACGTGCCGCAGAGCAGCTGGACCTGTGTCCAGCTACCGGTGCTCTGCAGCGACAGAGGTCACTGTGTTGGGAGGCCCATCCAGGCCAAAGAACAAATATGGAGGAAAAATAGCCAAATGAAAGACCAGTAGAAGTGGCCAAAAAAAAAAAAAAAAAGAATTGCAAAGAGCTAAGAAAATTGAAAGACTGCAGAACTGTCAACGAAAAGAGTAATAATTTACAGTTACTTATGTGCTCATCATAGAAACAACCAGTACCAGTGAGGCACTGTTCTTTAATCGCATCAGACTTGGGTCTAAATCTGAAAGATTGTGGGTCTGGGCACTGCATACCAGATAGGGCGGACTTCTGAGGCCAGCACTGGACCCCAAGGTTGCCTCACTCAGTCACAGTAGAGATGACATCAGCTTCCACCAATAACAAGCCAGCATCATCTGCATTTTCTTCAGTATCTTTAAGTCTACCTTGGGGGAGCTGATTGAAAAGCTGGAAGTAGGTTTCAGGGTCACTAGATATTCATGGCAATGAATTCTCATAAAACAGAAAGAAAGAAATAGTTACAGATCCTTTTAATCTGCCTCTCACCAGCATCCCTTTGCTGAAAAGTTCTGCAGGTAGAGGCTGGGGCGCTGGAATTTAGGTCAATGACATGCACGCTGCCTCTTAGAACAGAATCTTTCTGCAGCAAGTGCATGATTTCCTGTTATGACTGTGGATCTCGCCAGCAGTGAAGTGACTGTAAAGGCTTCCATCCTGTTTGTTTATAATTCTTAACAATGGGCTTTCGGGGAAGGAGGGACCGACGACGTTGCAAACGCTCTGACGAGCAGTGCTGAGCAGGCGCGCGATGCCACCTGAATAATGCATGCCCACTTTGTGTGTGTACCCGCCATGGGCCCGAATGCAGGATAATGCCGCAGAAGGCTTTGAAACACCTGCTCTGAACGGCTCCGATGACAGCCAAGAGTCCAGATAAGATCTGAGCTCTGCCTCCCTTCCTCCCGCCCCCACCACCCGGCTCGCCAGGCCTCCCCCATTTCCCTTTTTTGCATTTAAAATAAGCGCTGAGGCTAAGCCACCTAGAGAAGCTGTCAAAGACGTGGCTTACTTGCCTGTGGCTCTCAGTCCTTTCTTGTCGAGCCCCACCCAAGTCTCATACCTGCGCAGGCATGGCAAGAACAGTCTCCCAAGTTCCTGTCCTGCCCATGTCCCCCGAGTCACCCCCCACACAGAGGCACCTGGTGGCTACTTTCTAACCAAAGAGGTCACCCTGAGCTGATGCAGCACCAAAGGCATGGGGCTTTGGTTTCAGACACCTCGCACTCCCTCCAGGAGTTCCTATCCTGCTTGAAATCTTTTAGTGGCTTCCCTTGATGGTCTTTGCGTTGTATTCAACCCTCTTAGTTCGGCATGGCAGACCTTTCACGACCTGTTTCTCTGCAGCCCCACAGCCCCTAGTCTTACCCAGGCACTGGGTTTCAGCCACATCACCCTCCGAGTGGCTCTCTTGTCCTACCTGCAGCATCACTCCTGTGCCTCCCGTGTCTGTTTTTCTTCTATCAACCATGAGAGCGGGCAACACCATCACAGTTAAACACTGGTCAACACTGATGGCTTGGGGCTTCCTTGGTTGTCCAGTGGGTAGAGAGTCTGCCTTGCAGTGCATGGGGCACTGGTTTGATCCCTGGCCCAGAAAGATCCAACGTAATGTAGAGTGGCTGGACCAGTGTGTCCAATTAGTGCTCTGGAGTGCACATGTCCAGAGCCGGTGCTCTGCAGCAAGTGAGGCCACTGCAGTGGGAGGCTCATACAAGCCAAAAAATAAAGATGGATGAAAATAAATAAACAAAAAACCAATAAATAAGCCAAAATTTAAAAGAAAAAAAGTACTCGTGGTTGATTAGTCAATATACACATTCCTTTATTGATCCCTCAAAACCACACTGACCTATGTAGATATCTCAACTCTATCACAAGGAAGTCCAGTGAACCTCAGAGTGATAACATGTCTCCAAAGTCACACAGCCAAATGGTTGGCAGACATCAGGGTCAAACTCAGGTGCATTATCAACCACAACTTTCATGGCCATTTATTCAACCTTGAGCTTCACTGGGTCTTTACCTCTGTTTAAAAATTTTCCAAGTTCCAGTAACTCTGAAATGCCAAATCTGTCCTAGATCCCTCCCCACTTTAAATTCCACCTATGCCTCCTTTTTGTACAAGCTGGGATGGTCCTCCTCACCGTGAATCTCCCTTCAACCCCTCCTAGAAGCCTTCCAGATTTATAAGACACATCAAGTCTATTCCCCTCACACTTCTACAGTATACTCTTCAAAACTGGAGTGATTCCCATCATCATACACATACCTTACGCTACGCTATGAATATATATGAATAACAGGTTTATTCTCTGGGTAGGGAGGATCCTCTAAAGAAGATCATAGCAACTGACTCCAATACTCATGCCTGGAGAATCCCATGGGTAGAGGAGCCTGGTGGGCTTCAGTCCTTAGGGTCACAAAGTCAGACACAACTGACCTGACTGAGCAAGCACACAGGCATAAATCATTATTGGATTGACCAAAAGGCTCATTCAGTCTTTTTATAAGATGTCAGAAAAACTGGAGTGAATGTTTCAACCAACTCAATACAGTACTGTTTTCGAAAATGTATGTAAAGTATAAAAAGTAAAAATACCACAAAACTCCTATTACAACCCAGCCAATTTAACACCTTATTCTGACACCTCCTGCCATCAGCTGGAACAACGCATCTGTCTTTTTATGACTTGCTTATTTTCTTTAGAGTTTTACCACTTGCCTGCAAATGATTGTTCATTGTTGCATGTTTTTGAGTTGCATATGAGTAGAATCATCCTGAATGAACTCTGTGGACAATATGATATTTCTCAGTGATTATGACCTGTCTATTTTACATTTTTGCCTCCTTATTGTTTCTGAGGTGCATCCCTGCAACTGTGATACCCTGTGCTTTGTGTTCACTGCTGAACAAACTTATTGTGTGACCAGGACAGGATGTCCTTATATAGTCTCCTCCATGTGTGTGTATTTGGGTTCTTTCCAGTGTTTTGCTGGGTCAAGCTTCTGTGGACTGGTTATTCCAGCTCTTCATAAGCAGAGAGCTCTAGGGAGTTTTTCGAGAAAGAAAGTGTTGCATTTTTGGGGTGTGCACTTTATCTTTTTATTTATTTATTTGCTATTTTTTTATATTATATTGGAGTATAGTGAACTGACAATGTTGTGTTAGTTTCAGGTGGACTGCAAAGCGATTTGTTTATACATTTGCAAGTATTTATTCTTTTTCAAATGCTTTTCACATTTAGGTTATTATAGAATATTGAGCAGAATCATTAATAGATGATTATTGTTTTGCAAAGCAGTTTTACCAATTTTCACCCTCTTGAAAAATGTAAGAGTCTTCATTGCTTCCTGTCATTTCAAACATTTATTACTATCAGTTATTTGAATTTTTGCCCCTCTGGTGGGTATGAAATAGTATCTCATTATTATTCTAATTTTTATTCCCCTGTTTACCAATGGACATCTCTTCCTATGTCACTGGCCATTTGAAGTATTGGTTTGGGGAAGTGTCTGTGTAAATCTTTTAACTGTTTTTCTGTTAGGTCATTTATATTTTTCTTATCAATTTTTAGACTTTCTTTATCCTGTATAGTAATCATTTTCAATTATGTATGCTATAAACATCTTTTCCATTTTAAAAAATTACCCTTTATTTTCTGTCTTCTGAATTTATTTTTTTCTTTCTTGAATTTTGCATATTGTGTCTTATTTAAGAAAACTCTTCACATAAATTCATTTAATACATTGCCCTATGTTTTCTTTAGAGTTTTAC
Source organism: Tragulus kanchil (assembly GCA_022376925.1). Taxonomy (NCBI): domain Eukaryota; kingdom Metazoa; phylum Chordata; class Mammalia; order Artiodactyla; family Tragulidae; genus Tragulus; species Tragulus kanchil. The sequence continues at coordinate 176,949,072 of JAIOJX010000032.1, forward strand.
CACTTGCCTGCAAATGATTGTTCATTGTTGCATGTTTTTGAGTTGCATATGAGTAGAATCATCCTGAATGAACTCTGTGGACAATATGATATTTCTCAGTGATTATGACCTGTCTATTTTACATTTTTGCCTCCTTATTGTTTCTGAGGTGCATCCCTGCAACTGTGATACCCTGTGCTTTGTGTTCACTGCTGAACAAACTTATTGTGTGACCAGGACAGGATGTCCTTATATAGTCTCCTCCATGTGTGTGTATTTGGGTTCTTTCCAGTGTTTTGCTGGGTCAAGCTTCTGTGGACTGGTTATTCCAGCTCTTCATAAGCAGAGAGCTCTAGGGAGTTTTTCGAGAAAGAAAGTGTTGCATTTTTGGGGTGTGCACTTTATCTTTTTATTTATTTATTTGCTATTTTTTTATATTATATTGGAGTATAGTGAACTGACAATGTTGTGTTAGTTTCAGGTGGACTGCAAAGCGATTTGTTTATACATTTGCAAGTATTTATTCTTTTTCAAATGCTTTTCACATTTAGGTTATTATAGAATATTGAGCAGAATCATTAATAGATGATTATTGTTTTGCAAAGCAGTTTTACCAATTTTCACCCTCTTGAAAAATGTAAGAGTCTTCATTGCTTCCTGTCATTTCAAACATTTATTACTATCAGTTATTTGAATTTTTGCCCCTCTGGTGGGTATGAAATAGTATCTCATTATTATTCTAATTTTTATTCCCCTGTTTACCAATGGACATCTCTTCCTATGTCACTGGCCATTTGAAGTATTGGTTTGGGGAAGTGTCTGTGTAAATCTTTTAACTGTTTTTCTGTTAGGTCATTTATATTTTTCTTATCAATTTTTAGACTTTCTTTATCCTGTATAGTAATCATTTTCAATTATGTATGCTATAAACATCTTTTCCATTTTAAAAAATTACCCTTTATTTTCTGTCTTCTGAATTTATTTTTTTCTTTCTTGAATTTTGCATATTGTGTCTTATTTAAGAAAACTCTTCACATAAATTCATTTAATACATTGCCCTATGTTTTCTTTTATATTTATAATTTTGCCTTTCATATGTATTTTTTAATCTGAAATTCATTTATATGTATTAACATTTTGTGATGTAGAGTTCACATTTTTCTTGTGGACTACAAATTTTTCTCTACTATGTATTTTCAAATGTGCTCTTTTGCCACTGATCTGTTAAGCTACACCTGCACATAAAATACACACACACACAAGCACACACATACACACACATATACACCCACATTTCTGACTCCTAATCTGTTTCATTGGTTGGTTTGGATAATCCAGGCACAATATTACACTGCCTTAGTTACTATCATAAAAGCAATTATTGATATCTGCAAAAACCAGCCAACCAGCCTTGTTCTTCTCATTCAAGAGGATCCCCTTTTCCTGTCATTTGAAATTCCCTATAGATTTTAGAATCAGCCTGTCAAATTCTGTACACATACCCACATAACTATAAAACCTGGCCTTCAAATTATAGTGACTTTGTAGATCAATTTGGAGAAGTTATCAGATGTATGATAGTGAATCTTCCAGTCCATAGATCCATGTTATCTCAATTTCTATAGTTATTCCAGGTCTCATAATATTTATTTTGCTAATTTTCTTCATAAAGACTTTAAATGTATTTTGTTAGATATATCCCTGAATTCCTTATGTTCTTGATGTTATTAACAATGTCTATTAACTTACATTATCTACTTACTGTCTGTGTATAAACATGTCATTCATTTCTGTAGGTTGAATTTGGAAATCTTATTAAATTTTTTTACTAATGTTCATTCCTGAAAGTAATTCTACTTTGACATAATGAATTATATTTGCGATCTTTCCTAGTATTTTGTTTAGGACTCTTTTCATATTTGTTCACCTGGAAATTGGCCTATATTTTCACTTTTATAAAATGTTGGATTTTGGTATTGCCTTTGCTCAGGTCTCCAAATTTGTTGAGATGTGCACTCTTCTACTTAATAATTTGTAACAATATGTGTAACATGGGTTTTTTTCACTTGACTTTTTGGTAAAGCTTGCTGATGAAGACTTCTAGGCCTGGAGTGTTCTGAATTTATTTTTTTCTTTCTTGAATTTTGCATATTGTGTCTTATTTAAGAAAACTCTTCACATAAATTCATTTAATACATTGCCCTATGTTTTCTTTTATATTTATAATTTTGCCTTTCATATGTATTTTTTAATCTGAAATTCATTTATATGTATTAACATTTTGTGATGTAGAGTTCACATTTTTCTTGTGGACTACAAATTTTTCTCTACTATGTATTTTCAAATGTGCTCTTTTGCCACTGATCTGTTAAGCTACACCTGCACATAAAATACACACACACACAAGCACACACATACACACACATATACACCCACATTTCTGACTCCTAATCTGTTTCATTGGTTGGTTTGGATAATCCAGGCACAATATTACACTGCCTTAGTTACTATCATAAAAGCAATTATTGATATCTGCAAAAACCAGCCAACCAGCCTTGTTCTTCTCATTCAAGAGGATCCCCTTTTCCTGTCATTTGAAATTCCCTATAGATTTTAGAATCAGCCTGTCAAATTCTGTACACATACCCACATAACTATAAAACCTGGCCTTCAAATTATAGTGACTTTGTAGATCAATTTGGAGAAGTTATCAGATGTATGATAGTGAATCTTCCAGTCCATAGATCCATGTTATCTCAATTTCTATAGTTATTCCAGGTCTCATAATATTTATTTTGCTAATTTTCTTCATAAAGACTTTAAATGTATTTTGTTAGATATATCCCTGAATTCCTTATGTTCTTGATGTTATTAACAATGTCTATTAACTTACATTATCTACTTACTGTCTGTGTATAAACATGTCATTCATTTCTGTAGGTTGAATTTGGAAATCTTATTAAATTTTTTTACTAATGTTCATTCCTGAAAGTAATTCTACTTTGACATAATGAATTATATTTGCGATCTTTCCTAGTATTTTGTTTAGGACTCTTTTCATATTTGTTCACCTGGAAATTGGCCTATATTTTCACTTTTATAAAATGTTGGATTTTGGTATTGCCTTTGCTCAGGTCTCCAAATTTGTTGAGATGTGCACTCTTCTACTTAATAATTTGTAACAATATGTGTAACATGGGTTTTTTTCACTTGACTTTTTGGTAAAGCTTGCTGATGAAGACTTCTAGGCCTGGAGTGTTTAGGGGGCGAGGGAAGCTTTTGTTTTTTAAGTTTGAACAAATTTCCTTACTCATGATAGAGTTAGTCATATTTTGTTTAATTCTTGAGTCAGATGTAGTAAACTCATGTTTATCTAATAATATTTCCATTGTACTTAAAATTTAAAATGTATTACTGTAAAATTGTTTATAATATCTTATTATTATCATTTTAATATCTTCAACTTAGAGTAATATATCCTTTTTCATTCATTCTTACTTTACCTTAATCTCTTCTTTCTTTATCACTTTTATTTTCATTTTTTTTCCCAAAATATCAAACTTCTACTCTATCAAACCTCTCTATTCCATCCATTTTAATTTAATTTTTTTACTCTTTTTTCAAAAATAATTTTCTTTTTGTAATTTTTTGTCTCAATTATGGTGTGGTTTTGACCTTCTAAATTGAAGAATAAACTCATTAGTTTTCAACTTTTTCTTTTATAGAATAATCTTTAAAGGATATAAAACTTTCCTCCATATATTGTATTAGCTGTATCACACACATTTTGAATGTTTTAAAATTAATGTTTGTGTTAGTCTCTCAGTCATGTCCAACTCATTGTGACCCCATAGACTATAGCCCAAAAGTCTCCTCTGTTGGGCTATAGTCCCTGAATTAGCTTAATGAATTTGGAAACTGATGTACTTGATCCATTATGGAAGTTTACCAGCTGCTATTTCTTAAATATCACCTCTGCCACATTCCCTCACCGTCTCCTTTTTGAACTCTTAAATATATGTTAGATCTTTTTACCCTAGCCTCTATACTTTTTAACCACACTTTCACCCTGTTTGTCTTTGTAAGGTGCATTATACACTGTTTTTTGGTTTTTGTTTTTTCAGATTTACTTTCCAGTTCATTGATCTTTTAATTAGCTGCATCTAACCCATTGTTAAATGGAGCCAATGAATTTTTCATCCTAAATATAATATTTTTAGATTTCTTATTTTTTAATCTCATTTTTTTCTGATAAAATTGATCCCTTTTATTATGTCTTGATCTTATCTCACATTTTTCATTGTTTTCTTTTACATTGCAGCACATGGAAAAAATTCTTTTCTCAACAACTTTGCAGAGGAATTGATGATATACAATAAACTCTGCACATATTGGTCTTCCCAGGAGGCAATAATGGTAAAGAATGCTCCTGCCATTGCAGGAGACCTAGGAGACCGACCTGGGTTTGATCCATGCGTCAGGAAGATCCCCTGGAGGAAGACATGGCAACCCACTCCAGGATTCCTGCTGAGAGAATCCCATGGACAGGGGAGCCTGGTAGCCCGTCCACAGAATCTCAGAGTCAAACATGATTGAATTGACTTATTCTGCACACTGCACATTTTAAAAATGGATAATTTGATATATATCAAAGCATATTCTTTAGATGTTTATCAGTTTGTTGTATATTTTGTTTACATCAGGCTTCCCCGTGAGCTGGAAATAGAACTTGCCACTGCCTCTTCCTTTCTGTATTATTTTCTTCATCTCCCCTATCTCAACCCTAAAGCAGACTCCAGGTTGCTTCTGCCACAAAATTCTCTATAGCACTTTTCTAGAAATAACTTTTCTCAAACTGTAGAATCCAGAAGAGCTTTACTATGGGGAGAAACCAATTTCACTGAATTTTTAAAAATGTTCTGCTCTGGTACTTCTGTTCTTTACTCTTTGCTTATTAATCCATGTGGTAAAGTTTCATTCATGTTTCATTAGTTTTGCTGCCATATTTATACATGTGAGTGGTTCAAATATTTAAAGAGAAAGACATCAACATTCTTCCTTGAGCAGTAACTCTCCATTTCTTGCGTAAAATCTGTCAGTAATACCCTGGTTCCTTCTATGTCCTATTATTAGTCTCTAAAAGTGCAAATACAGCCATAATTTCTATCAGTAATGGGACTGTGGTGCTTGAGCTTCTGTGCTTAACTAACTATCAAGAAGTCTTGATTTCACAGTGATATTCAAAAGGCCTTTATTGAAATTCATTAGTCATAGTTAGTGGTAGTGATAGTTCACATTTAGTGAGGATTCCCCAAGTGCCAGAGACAGTAGTAAGAGTTAAAAATGCGCTAACACATTTCATCACTACAGCAATCCTATAATTGTCTCCATCTTCAGATGAAGAAACTGAGGCACAGAGAGGATAGTTTTTAAACTAAAGTCATAAAATCTAGTTAATGATGACTCCAAAATTCATACTCAAGCCAACTAGCCCCAAAGTCCATGCTTTAAACCACTAAACAATTTTTACTGTATTCCTGATCTGATTTCAAGAATTTGGTTTTTATTTAAATGTACAGTGTCATTTAAAGGGGCCAATTCTGTGATTCTAAAAATATTTTAATACCAGGCAATTCTATTTGTGTAAATTATATGACTTGATATTTCCTGAATATTTTTGTTTTACGTAACCTATTTGAAATCTTGTCGCTATTTTTAAAGTGGTGTAACCACCTTGTTTACAAAGATAGAGACAAAGATTTGATGAGGCCAAGGAGCTTATCCAGGTTACAGAATGGCAATTCAGCCACAGTTTAACAAACTTCTGCTAGACACTTGTGCCAAGCACGCAGTAGATTTAGTCACTATAGAGATAAAAGAAAGGTCAAGGTATGGTAGAAGCACAGAGGTCAGAGGAATGAGGGACACAAAACACCTCTAATAGCACTTTTCTAGAATAACTTTTCTCAAACTGTAGAATCCAGAAGAGCTTTACTATGGGGAGAAACCAATTTCACTGAATTTTTAAAAATGTTCTGCTCTGGTACTTCTGTTCTTTACTCTTTGCTTATTAATCCATGTGGTAAAGTTTCATTCATGTTTCATTAGTTTTGCTGCCATATTTATACATGTGAGTGGTTCAAATATTTAAAGAGAAAGACATCAACATTCTTCCTTGAGCAGTAACTCTCCATTTCTTGCGTAAAATCTGTCAGTAATACCCTGGTTCCTTCTATGTCCTATTATTAGTCTCTAAAAGTGCAAATACAGCCATAATTTCTATCAGTAATGGGACTGTGGTGCTTGAGCTTCTGTGCTTAACTAACTATCAAGAAGTCTTGATTTCACAGTGATATTCAAAAGGCCTTTATTGAAATTCATTAGTCATAGTTAGTGGTAGTGATAGTTCACATTTAGTGAGGATTCCCCAAGTGCCAGAGACAGTAGTAAGAGTTAAAAATGCGCTAACACATTTCATCACTACAGCAATCCTATAATTGTCTCCATCTTCAGATGAAGAAACTGAGGCACAGAGAGGATAGTTTTTAAACTAAAGTCATAAAATCTAGTTAATGATGACTCCAAAATTCATACTCAAGCCAACTAGCCCCAAAGTCCATGCTTTAAACCACTAAACAATTTTTACTGTATTCTGATCTGATTTCAAGAATTTGGTTTTATTTAAATGTACAGTGTCATTTAAAGGGGCCAATTCTGTGATTCTAAAAATATTTTAATACCAGGCAATTCTATTTGTGTAAATTATATGACTTGATATTTCCTGAATATTTTTGTTTTACGTAACCTATTTGAAATCTTGTCGCTATTTTTAAAGTGGTGTAACCACCTTGTTTACAAAGATAGAGACAAAGATTTGATGAGGCCAAGGAGCTTATCCAGGTTACAGAATGGCAATTCAGCCACAGTTTAACAAACTTCTGCTAGACACTTGTGCCAAGCACGCAGTAGATTTAGTCACTATAGAGATAAAAGAAAGGTCAAGGTATGGTAGAAGCACAGAGGTCAGAGGAATGAGGGACACAAAAAGCTACCTGGGCAGTTCACACCTGAGCTGAGTCTTGTACAAGGAGGAGAAATTATTCAACAGAACTTGTGGTTGGATATGTGCTGTCAGAAGTCAGTGAGAGATGGAAAGATGTTGCCACCTAAAGGAAAAGCATAAGACATAGAGACTTGAAGTAGCATGTCAGTTTTAGCCAGTCATGCTTGACTCTGTGATCCCATGGACTATATGCAGCCTGCCAGGCTTCTCTGTCCATGGGATTCTCCAGGCAAGAATACTGGAGTGGGTTGCCATTCCCTTCTTCAGGGAATCTTCTTGACCCAGGATGGTATTCAATAAAAAAATGAAATTTATTCTACTTTGCTTAAGATAAAATATGAGACAAGGAGTTCCAGATAAACTTGATGAACCAGTTCACATTATCCAGGTCACATTAAGGAGCTTAGCCTTTATCACAGGCGTGATCCAGAACCAAAGAAAGCTTAGAAGCAGTATTTGTAGGAACATTCTTTAAGAAAAAAATATGCATAATCATGAATATACAGTTGGATATAAAAGATATTTATTTAGCATGAGAAAGAAGGAACATTGGAAGGAACCCTGAAAGGAAGGGGCTGTGAACATCATCAGCTTCCTGGTCAATGGTCCCTTGTGATAAAATGTGAAAGAGGCCGAGTTTTAGGTTTTAGAGTGCTCTTTGGTGAATTTTTCTAAGCTTCTCTTATTTTGCTACATGATGGCAGCCATATATGGAGTGACTTGAGGAAGACAAGTTGGGGAGATTGTCTAGAAAAGTTTTCCATCGTTCCTTTGAATTGATGTAAATCTGAACCAAGTCATCGTGGGCTAGAATGGGAGAGGAGTGTAGGTTGAGAATTATTTCAGAGACTAAATTAACAAGATTCACTCATTGGCTGTTTCAAGGAGAAGGAAAAATGGCAGCTATCATATTCTGCTTTGAGTGGCTGGCTGGCTGGGCAGAAAGTAGCACTCACTGAGACAAGGCATTGGAGAGGACAGGTGAGTTTAAAGTATCCGCAGGACACCCAAACTGAGAAGCCCAGTAGGACCCAGAGTCAGGAACACAGGGGAAATCTTGAGGCAGGAGGCATGGATCTAGGACTAATCAGGATGCATGTAGCACTGAATGCCATGAGCATTTGGTGTAAGAAGACAGGCAGAGCTGGCAGGAAAGCTTCCGAGATTATACACAAGTGATTGACAGAGGAAACAAATCGCAAGCAAAGCCGAAGAGGAATAGTCACAGAAGTTAAAGTGGTGAGGACTGTCAAGGAAGAAAAAGAAGTTATTTCAACAGAGAGTGATCAATAGCATTAAATGCCCCTTCCCCCAGAGGCCATCTAAATTAGATACTGGAATGTGTCCATTGGACTTATGTGACTTCAATGAGAGTCATTTCATGCCAAATCTACTGCTCTTCTCATAAGATCACGATAATTTCAGAAGAATTATACATTCCATGATGTGAGTTTTAAAGATGTCCTACCACCCATGGCTACATAAAAAATTGCTTCAAATTGAATTGCCTAGGACAACACACATTTATCATCTCAGTTTCAGTAAGTCATACGTCTGGGTACAACTCAGCTGGGCTTCTGCTTCAAGATCTCATAAGACTGCAGTCCAGGTGTCTTTCAGGGATGTGGTCTCCTCCATACAGGCTTGTCTAGAGAAGGATCTACCTTCAAGCTCCCATGGTGTATTAGCAGCAACCACTTTATTACAGGTTGCCAGACTGTCAGCCCTAGTTTCTTGGTGGATTCAGCTGGAGGCTGCCTGCAGCCCCTTGCCCTGTAAGGCAGAAGGCTTTAGCCTAGGTGAATTTTTCTAAGCTTCTCTTATTTTGCTACATGATGGCAGCCATATATGGAGTGACTTGAGGAAGACAAGTTGGGGAGATTGTCTAGAAAAGTTTTCCATCGTTCCTTTGAATTGATGTAAATCTGAACCAAGTCATCGTGGGCTAGAATGGGAGAGGAGTGTAGGTTGAGAATTATTTCAGAGACTAAATTAACAAGATTCACTCATTGGCTGTTTCAAGGAGAAGGAAAAATGGCAGCTATCATATTCTGCTTTGAGTGGCTGGCTGGCTGGGCAGAAAGTAGCACTCACTGAGACAAGGCATTGGAGAGGACAGGTGAGTTTAAAGTATCCGCAGGACACCCAAACTGAGAAGCCCAGTAGGACCCAGAGTCAGGAACACAGGGGAAATCTTGAGGCAGGAGGCATGGATCTAGGACTAATCAGGATGCATGTAGCACTGAATGCCATGAGCATTTGGTGTAAGAAGACAGGCAGAGCTGGCAGGAAAGCTTCCGAGATTATACACAAGTGATTGACAGAGGAAACAAATCGCAAGCAAAGCCGAAGAGGAATAGTCACAGAAGTTAAAGTGGTGAGGACTGTCAAGGAAGAAAAAGAAGTTATTTCAACAGAGAGTGATCAATAGCATTAAATGCCCCTTCCCCCAGAGGCCATCTAAATTAGATACTGGAATGTGTCCATTGGACTTATGTGACTTCAATGAGAGTCATTTCATGCCAAATCTACTGCTCTTCTCATAAGATCACGATAATTTCAGAAGAATTATACATTCCATGATGTGAGTTTTAAAGATGTCCTACCACCCATGGCTACATAAAAAATTGCTTCAAATTGAATTGCCTAGGACAACACACATTTATCATCTCAGTTTCAGTAAGTCATACGTCTGGGTACAACTCAGCTGGGCTTCTGCTTCAAGATCTCATAAGACTGCAGTCCAGGTGTCTTTCAGGGATGTGGTCTCCTCCATACAGGCTTGTCTAGAGAAGGATCTACCTTCAAGCTCCCATGGTGTATTAGCAGCAACCACTTTATTACAGGTTGCCAGACTGTCAGCCCTAGTTTCTTGGTGGATTCAGCTGGAGGCTGCCTGCAGCCCCTTGCCCTGTAAGGCAGCTTACCATATGACAACTTGCTTTTTCAAAGCCAGCAAGTTAAGAACTATTTGTGAGTAAGACAACTATTACAGTCTTACAACAAAATCGCAGGAGTGATGTCCCATCACCTTTGTGGTTTTCTTTTGGTTTGAAGCAGGTCATAGGTTCTGCCCACACTCAAGAGATGGGGATCACTCAAGAATGTACATGCCATGAGGTGGAAATCATGGAAGTTGCCTCCAATCCTGTTTGTAACAGAATTTCTGTTAAGGTCTGCCCTACCTTCTTACAGAAGCTCCCATCAACGGTCAGCCTTTAAGACCAAACATTGCCATCATTAGTTTGTTTGTCCTGCAGAGTTGGGTGGTTGGCCAACTTGCATCTAATGCAAAACTCAATTTTTATCTGGATTTTGAAAGAAAACATTTATATATTTATTTGGCTGTGACAGGTTTTATTTGTGGCATGGGGAATCTTCAGTCACCCTTGTAGCATGAGTGTTCTTTAGTTGCAGGATGCAGGATCTGCTTTGTGGCATTTTTAAATGACTCCAATTATTTGCATATAGCCACTGGTGGCACACACTGTTGCTTCTTATCTGAGTTTCTCTGGACACATTGTTTCCTCTTCTGAAACTCCAATTACCTTCTCTCAAATAGGGAATAATAGTTCCTCTTCCCCAAGGTGTTGTCAGATTCCAGAATTAATCACAATGATTCATATAAATTGTTTAGCACAGTGCCCGACTCATAGAACTTGGTCCTTGGTAGCATTTCCTTTTTCTGTTAATAGAAGAACAAAAGTGAATGGAACGCATAATGTGTGTCATGTTTATCCCTGTAAAGTACTATTTCAGGGAAGGAGAAAAGCCAAAAGCATGGAAGATTCATGGTGATTACCCACCACCACGTGACTAGGGGGCGGAAATGCAATGCAATCTAAGAATTTAAATGCTAACAAATGCTTCGGGCTTAACCATGAAGTCCTTAAACTGGATTTTCCCCTTCAACTCTGTGTATTATTAAATACTCTTTTCTAAGTTGAGTTCCTCCAGGCTGACATACAAATGGAAAATTTTGGCCATTTCTAAATTAAACCTGTTTTTCACAACGAAGTTCAAGGTAGAAATGCTGAAGAAGAGATAAACTTGGGTTGTCTCTATTTTGGAAGCCCAAGCCAAGCTGCCTGTCTGACAGAAACACTCAGAGGGGGATTACATTCATTTCATATGTGTGTGTATATATATATATATATATATATATATTACATGTGTACATACATACATACATTACATATGGGGAATTTATGGCCCAATTTAATTTGTATTCTCATAAGTATACAGATTCTTAACGGGGACCTGGAGAATGTACTTCTAGTTGAGATGAAAACCAGCCTGTGAATATTCATGCAATATTGACTAGATAATTGGAGACATTCTAAAATCCAAATAAAAATTGAATTTTCCATTAGAGGCAAGGTTGACCCTGGAGGTGATTCAACAATCTAGTCTCCACATACTCATAATCCTCAGCGTGTACATAGACAGTCTCGATTTTTTTAATTGATGACATAATTAATGTTAGCAAGACACATTAAGACCTGGATTCTCAACTCTAGCTGGCTGGATGCCTAAAGAGAAGAGAAGCAAAAAATCTTTTTAAGGAGTCCTCGAATCCATAGGCACAGAACTCATTGTCATTTTTATTTCGTTCCAATAAAATGATGCACAGAACATAATTTGTCACTTCTTATAACTACGTATTGATTAATCCTTCCCCATGTCTCAGTCCCAGGGCTAAGTATTTAAACCGATTACCTTACTCAGTGTACACAACTGCCCAGGAGGCAGCCACCCTCCTTACCCCATTTTATCGACCAGGAAACTAAAGCCATGAGAGCACCACCAGCTGCCTTAAGACCCTAAGGCATTGAACATGCCAGCTTACGAAGAGGCAGATCTAAAGCCTAAAGCCAGCTCTCTCCAACTCCAGAGCATTTAGTATTTCTAGTAAATGCAGACTAACTAGATTACAGCATTTAAGAAGTGCTGCTTCTTGGGGTATAACTGCCCCAAAAGAGAAAGACAAGTACAGTATGCAAGCACATATATATGGAATCTAGTAAGATGGTAATGATAACACACACAGTGAAGCAATGGAAACACAGACATAGAGAACAGATGCATGGGCATTGTGGCGGATGAACAGTGGGTGGGAGGCATAGAGGGAGTAACATGGAAACCTATACTATCATATGTGAAAAAGATAGCTATTGTCATTGTGCTGTGGGAATAGGGGATCCTGCAGGGGCGCTGTACTATGGCCTGGAGGGGTGGGATGGGGGTAACTAGGAGCGGGGAGGGGGCCAGGGATATGCATATGACTCGTTTGGGATTATACATATCTGTAAACAACAAAACTCTGTGAAAGTAAAATAAAAACAATTATTTTTTTTTAAAAAGCTATCACTCCCTATTATATGGGAATCCATAGACCATTTCCATGTTGGGTGAGATGATGGTTATCAAAACAATTAGGAGCATTAGCTGAGGGCATGTCTCTACTAATTATACACCCTAGGGCTAAAATATAGTCTATTTTTAACAAATCACTTCTCTAAGAATTCTCCGTACATAGACAGTCTCGATTTTTTTAATTGATGACATAATTAATGTTAGCAAGACACATTAAGACCTGGATTCTCAACTCTAGCTGGCTGGATGCCTAAAGAGAAGAGAAGCAAAAAATCTTTTTAAGGAGTCCTCGAATCCATAGGCACAGAACTCATTGTCATTTTTATTTCGTTCCAATAAAATGATGCACAGAACATAATTTGTCACTTCTTATAACTACGTATTGATTAATCCTTCCCCATGTCTCAGTCCCAGGGCTAAGTATTTAAACCGATTACCTTACTCAGTGTACACAACTGCCCAGGAGGCAGCCACCCTCCTTACCCCATTTTATCGACCAGGAAACTAAAGCCATGAGAGCACCACCAGCTGCCTTAAGACCCTAAGGCATTGAACATGCCAGCTTACGAAGAGGCAGATCTAAAGCCTAAAGCCAGCTCTCTCCAACTCCAGAGCATTTAGTATTTCTAGTAAATGCAGACTAACTAGATTACAGCATTTAAGAAGTGCTGCTTCTTGGGGTATAACTGCCCCAAAAGAGAAAGACAAGTACAGTATGCAAGCACATATATATGGAATCTAGTAAGATGGTAATGATAACACACACAGTGAAGCAATGGAAACACAGACATAGAGAACAGATGCATGGGCATTGTGGCGGATGAACAGTGGGTGGGAGGCATAGAGGGAGTAACATGGAAACCTATACTATCATATGTGAAAAAGATAGCTATTGTCATTGTGCTGTGGGAATAGGGGATCCTGCAGGGGCGCTGTACTATGGCCTGGAGGGGTGGGATGGGGGTAACTAGGAGCGGGGAGGGGGCCAGGGATATGCATATGACTCGTTTGGGATTATACATATCTGTAAACAACAAAACTCTGTGAAAGTAAAATAAAAACAATTATTTTTTTTTAAAAAGCTATCACTCCCTATTATATGGGAATCCATAGACCATTTCCATGTTGGGTGAGATGATGGTTATCAAAACAATTAGGAGCATTAGCTGAGGGCATGTCTCTACTAATTATACACCCTAGGGCTAAAATATAGTCTATTTTTAACAAATCACTTCTCTAAGAATTCTCCAATTTCAGTAGTAATTCTGTATACAGTAAACTCCTCTACATATGAACCTTCAGGTTCAGGCTTTCAAAGATGTGATGCTAAGTTTGCTTGCTCAGTCATGTAAATTAGATCAAGCGTCTGGAATCCATCATCATGTGCATGCATCCTCTCCAAGTACTTGTGCTTTTGTGGACTTTACTGTGTGGAACTGCAGAATGTGTTGTAGTACAGTATCTTTTCAAGCCCAGGATGTCCGGAAGCTACTGTGAAAATAGTGGTCATGTAGCTGGTACTCCTGTAATTTTCATGTTACCATAGTGTAAGATTTAAAAGGTTTATTTTTGTGTTTTTTATGTATTATTCATTCTAAAAGCATCATAAACCTATTACAGCACAGTACTACTATATAGCCAATTGTACCAGTTGGACGCCTAGGCTAACTTTGTTGGAACAAATTGGACTTATGAACATGCTCTCAGAGCAGAACTCATTAGTATGTGGGGACTTACTGTACCTCCATTTTATAATCTACTTCAGATCATTGAGAGGTTTCTAGGTGCATATGAGACAGTTAAGAGATCTCCAGAGCCAGGATGCACCTGGTTTTTCTACAAGGAGCCATAGGAGAGCCCAGGCTGACTTGAGACGGTCTAGGAATGAGGCATTCATATGTTTGGTTAGTGACATTCGAGGCAGAGCTCACATTTCATGTCTAGATTGATGTTGTTCTCCTTTTTCCACAGACCTGGGTAGGAGATGAGTTAATGGTGATGACATCATCTCTTAGTCATACCTATACTCTTTCCCATGCCTCCCCCACCCAGTTTCTTAGCAAGTTCCATCAGGCTACTCTGCCCCAAGTATATGTCTGTGCATCCTTCTGCAATGACTTTCACTCAGATCCTCATCATCAGTAAGTTGTGGGATCCTCACCATATCCCTTTATCTGACCTCCACACCTCCCATCTGCTTCCACCTCCCAGCCTGTTGTCAGGGCCAGCCTTCCAAACCATCTGACCTCCACACCTCCCATCTGCTTTCACCCTAGGGCTAAAATTAGTCTTTTTAACAAATCATTCTTAAAAATCATTCTCTAAGTTCTAATTTTCTGTTTTTACAGTAAACTCCTCTACATATGAACCTTCAGGTTCAGGCTTTCAAAGATGTGATGCTAAGTTTGCTTGCTCAGTCATGTAAATTAGATCAAGCGTCTGGAATCCATCATCATGTGCATGCATCCTCTCCAAGTACTTGTGCTTTTGTGGACTTTACTGTGTGGAACTGCAGAATGTGTTGTAGTACAGTATCTTTTCAAGCCCAGGATGTCCGGAAGCTACTGTGAAAATAGTGGTCATGTAGCTGGTACTCCTGTAATTTTCATGTTACCATAGTGTAAGATTTAAAAGGTTTATTTTTGTGTTTTTTTTATGTATTATTCATTCTAAAAGCATCATAAACCTATTACAGCACAGTACTACTATATAGCCAATTGTACCAGTTGGACGCCTAGGCTAACTTTGTTGGAACAAATTGGACTTATGAACATGCTCTCAGAGCAGAACTCATTAGTATGTGGGGGACTTACTGTACCTCCATTTTATAATCTACTTCAGATCATTGAGAGGTTTCTAGGTGCATATGAGACAGTTAAGAGATCTCCAGAGCCAGGATGCACCTGGTTTTTCTACAAGGAGCCATAGGAGAGCCCAGGCTGACTTGAGACGGTCTAGGAATGAGGCATTCATATGTTTGGTTAGTGACATTCGAGGCAGAGCTCACATTTCATGTCTAGATTGATGTTGTTCTCCTTTTTCCACAGACCTGGGTAGGAGATGAGTTAATGGTGATGACATCATCTCTTAGTCATACCTATACTCTTTCCCATGCCTCCCCCACCCAGTTTCTTAGCAAGTTCCATCAGGCTACTCTGCCCCAAGTATATGTCTGTGCATCCTTCTGCAATGACTTTCACTCAGATCCTCATCATCAGTAAGTTGTGGGATCCTCACCATATCCCTTTATCTGACCTCCACACCTCCCATCTGCTTCCACCTCCCAGCCTGTTGTCAGGGCCAGCCTTCCAAACCATCTCTAAAGTCAGTCTCATTTCAAGTTCCTTTCACTGGATGGAATCATTCGCAATTCCCAGTCATTCAAAGCAATTTAAATTTTCACTTCAGTCTATTAAAGGTATAACTACTATTATACCTCTATTGAGAAAGTGCAAGATGTGTAGTTAGGTTGGAATGTTCCCCTTAAGTACATGGAAAATTCCAAATATTGATACTAAACCATTTATCCTTCTTTTTATGCTGTTCCCATATTTAAAACAATGTGGTGACATCCTATACTTGCCTAAACCACTTCAACAGCTCCGCTCTCCATCTGCCAAAAGCAAAGCAAGTGAGACCTCAGTTTCTTGGCACATGTGTTCATTATTTATTTCCTTTCCACTGACTCATTTTATTCATTAATTGACTGTGTCACCTATGCATTCTCTGATGTGTGAATTCATTCATGAACCTATTAAAGTACTCTATGGCCAATTGTGACAGTTGGTTACTTAGGCTAACTGTTGAATTTACAAACACCTCGGATTTGTGAACGTACTCTCAGAACAGAACTCGTCTGTATGTAACGGACATAGTGTACTTCCATTTTATAATTTATTTCAGATCATCAGGAGGTTCTAGGTACATGTGAGACACATATTCCCCCTTTAATTACTTCATGAGGATCTATAATGTCATAAATATGGCAGTGAGTTCTAGGTTCTCAAGCTGTTAGTGAACTGGTGTAGAGTCCCTTGCTGTTTGGTGGAGCTTGGCAGGGTTACTATGGATCTATTCGAGGCAGAGCTCACATTTCATGTCTAGATTGAGTTGTTCTCCTTTTCCACAGACCTGGGTAGGAGATGAGTTAATGGTGATGACATCATCTCTTAGTCATACCTATACTCTTTCCCATGCCTCCCCCACCCAGTTTCTTAGCAAGTTCCATCAGGCTACTCTGCCCCAAGTATATGTCTGTGCATCCTTCTGCAATGACTTTCACTCAGATCCTCATCATCAGTAAGTTGTGGGATCCTCACCATATCCCTTTATCTGACCTCCACACCTCCCATCTGCTTCCACCTCCCAGCCTGTTGTCAGGGCCAGCCTTCCAAACCATCTCTAAAGTCAGTCTCATTTCAAGTTCCTTTCACTGGATGGAATCATTCGCAATTCCCAGTCATTCAAAGCAATTTAAATTTTCACTTCAGTCTATTAAAGGTATAACTACTATTATACCTCTATTGAGAAAGTGCAAGATGTGTAGTTAGGTTGGAATGTTCCCCTTAAGTACATGGAAAATTCCAAATATTGATACTAAACCATTTATCCTTCTTTTTATGCTGTTCCCATATTTAAAACAATGTGGTGACATCCTATACTTGCCTAAACCACTTCAACAGCTCCGCTCTCCATCTGCCAAAAGCAAAGCAAGTGAGACCTCAGTTTCTTGGCACATGTGTTCATTATTTATTTCCTTTCCACTGACTCATTTTATTCATTAATTGACTGTGTCACCTATGCATTCTCTGATGTGTGAATTCATTCATGAACCTATTAAAGTACTCTATGGCCAATTGTGACAGTTGGTTACTTAGGCTAACTGTTGAATTTACAAACACCTCGGATTTGTGAACGTACTCTCAGAACAGAACTCGTCTGTATGTAACGGACATAGTGTACTTCCATTTTATAATTTATTTCAGATCATCAGGAGGTTCTAGGTACATGTGAGACACATATTCCCCCTTTAATTACTTCATGAGGATCTATAATGTCATAAATATGGCAGTGAGTTCTAGGTTCTCAAGCTGTTAGTGAACTGGTGTAGAGTCCCTTGCTGTTTGGTGGAGCTTGGCAGGGTTCACCAACCTGCCAAGTTCCCTTATGCATCCAGAAGCCCTTGTGGGAACAAAGTGCAAGTTGATGGTTTCCTAAGTAGCTCTATACCATTCACACATGTCCAAGGAGGGAACAATAACTTCCTCAAGATTTCACACTTCAAACCGTCTTTCCTCATGTCCATCTTTCTTTGCTGTTGCATGCATGGGTTCCTCCATCCCTCATATTCTGAGTTAAAGTTGATTGAATGAATGTAATTAATCAGATCTGCTTGACCAAGGTGCAGTGGCTGACAAAGATCAATTATAAGGCAGGACTTCAGAAAGGATGAATACTTTTTTAATTAATTAATTTGACTGTGCTGGGTCTTACTTACAGGATGTGAGATCTTCAGTCTTTGTTGCAACATGTAGAATCCCTTAGCTGCAGTATACAGGAGTTTTAATTACATTCAAACTCTTAGTTACAACATGTGTGATCTAGTTCCATGACCAGGGATTGAGCCTGTGCCTCCTACATTGGGATCATGGAGCCCTTGACACTGGACGATTGGGGAAATTCCAAGGGTAAATATTTGGATACGTCACCTCATCACTCACTCTTGCATGGATCCCCCTTGCCATCTAGCCATCCATCCATGTACTCACCCAACCACTCATTCCTTCCTCCATTCATGTATTCATTGATGTACAATTGACTGACTCATTCATTCACTCATTCATCACATTTTTATTCATCCTTCACTCACTCACTCATTCAACCAGTATTTTCTGAATGCCTGGCCTGGTTAAGGCACAAGGAATTTGCCTTCTAGGGACTGAGAAGACAGAGTGACAAAAGGACATAAGGTGGACTCCAATACTTGAGGAAATCTTGTAAGCCAATATGTAAGGGCCGTGATAAAGAGCAGTACAAAGTGCCCTGGGAACCTATCACCCTTTTCTGCATTTAATGTAGTACTCTTTCAGAGAGTTCTAAAAAATTCAATACTTATAAATTCAAGATCCTCAGGGGAGGAAAAGATCAGAGGGGGGAAATAAATCTTAGCAAATGAAGAGATCTAGGGAAAAATCTCTTCCTTCCCACTGTCTGATTGAACACAGAAAGGAGAGTTTTAGCAACCAGCAGGTATTTCCCAGCTCTACCCAAAGGGTCAGGTTGCTGAGCCTACTAGCAGGCATATCAGAGGGAAGATTTTCTCCATCTGAAGGTGTAGGTTTTCCTGATCCTGGAGGTGGTACACAGGGATCTCAGTGCAAGGCAGCTGTTTTTGTCATTTATCTTCCTGCTCTGGCCCCTTGGCATGGCTCTTGGTCCATCTAGGCTTACACTCTGAACTCTTAAAATCTTGAGATCTGTCTTCCTAAATAGGGTCAACTCAGATATTTGCAATGCATACCTTGCTTTGGGGGGAGAACTTATAAATCATTCATAGTGCCAGACAGGCCCATGAGCTCAGTTGTGTCCAACTCTTTGAGACCCCACAGACTGTAGTCCATGAGGCAACTCTGTCCATGGGATTATTCAGGCAAGAATACTGGAATGGGTTGCATTTCCTCTTCCAGACAGGTCTATGGGTTTCCATCAAAAAGAAAGGGACTCGGAAAATGTAAATTTGAATTACAGCACTTTGTTTACCACTATGTGACCCCAGATGAATTACCTAATCTCTCTGAGCCTTGACTGGATTGTCCATCAAATAAAGCAAAGAATTATCAATGATAAATTATCTAGTTTTATCAATCCTTCACTATATACTAAAGTTTTTGTTAAGCATGTTACTTAGCTTTCTGCATGCAATTCTCAAAATTACACATAGTTTGGTAAACTTAATTATTACTCAGAACTATGATTCCCCCAATGCCATGTCCAAGGGGCAGTGTCAACTTCTCCACTGGATGACTCTGCAGAAGCATGAGACTCGATTTGACCAAGGGCCCATCACCCATTTTGATGTGGCTGAAGCTGTCAAAAACACTTGTAAAACAAAACCTGTTCTCTTATATCTCTGCCATTGCCAGCACTAGCCTTAGCAAGACGATTTGCCCAAGGAAGATGAGAGACCTGTGAATCAGAGCCATCTCACTTAACCATAGACCCATAATGAGACTGAGACAAAGAGCTGATGCTGTAGCTGAAGTTGGACCACTCAGCTGAGTCTAGCCTAAATCAGCCAGAACTTAGCCGAACCACAGATGCACAAGCCATAATAACCAATTGTGGTTTAAGCTACGAAACTTTGTGGTGGATGGTTATGCAACACAGCTAATGACTACAATAGCTTTACTGCAAGCTCTAAATCATAGAAAAGCACACTGGAAAACAATAACATTAGGTAAAATGACCAATGTAGTAAGTGGCTGAGCCAGGCTTTGATCTTTTAATCACTCTGCAATATTGTGTCTTGCTAAGCTTTGCCTCCTTTATAATATAGTCTAATCTGAGGTTGTTATGAGAACAAGAAACATTAGTGCAAAACACCTTGCCCTGTGTCTATTAATTTATTGTGTGTGCTGCTACATGCCAGATCCTGCTCGAAGAGCTTTGTATGAATTAGAATAAGAACAATATCGGCCACTCTGGTTACTTCTGGAATCCCATGACAATTCCCAGGAGATCTGCAGGGCTGTCCCCAGGGCTTTAGGGGTGGGGTCCTAGAGCACGAGGATCCATCCTGTGCACTTGGCATGGTCAGGGCTGCCGCAGTGCCAGCACAGCGAAGACTCCAGTGATATTTGCTGAATGAATATATTAAGAATTAACTGGAAATTTGAATGTCTCTTCCCAAATAAACAACTTCCTTGGAGACTTGTGACAGCAGTAAAATTTCAAGAGCTTCTTTCTAATCTGAGTCTCCTGTCCCTTGTTTATTGCACTCATTTTCTTAAATATATATGTACACACATATATATGTATGTATGTATAGCTATATTTTTGGTTGTCTCCTTTATACTAGACAGTAGATGCAATGACAGATACATACTATTTTGTCAAAACAGTAGCTCAACAATAACATACTGCACCTTGGCAAACTCTCATCCCTGCTAAATTTACACCAAGCAAAATTTGTTGGTGGTTACATTTTTTAAAAAGACATAATATCCCATTTCATCAACTTCAAGTCAGAAATCACTCTGAAACTTGGGCAGCAGCATGTACCCACACCACACACACACATACACATGTGTGCACAGAACCTGTATTTTGCATCTTATGTAGTTTTGTCATATTAGTTGCCCACACAGAAGGGGCACCTGTCTGAGTTTCTTTGCTGTTCCTAATTACAGAGAGATGGGGACTTTCATGTTATCTGCCTGGGAGAGCTGTGTCCCCCAACCCCCAGGTCCAGGAAGAGCCTTGTTGCCTTTGTCCTTGTTGAGCCTGAACAGTTAGACATGTCCCTTATTTGCTTGTGATCTGCCAAACAGGCACTGGAGAAACACATGTCCTTGTCAATGCCAGGGCTTTGTCTGTAGCACAAAGAGCAGGGGCTGAGATGGTGAGTGAAATTCTGCACTGTGGACCTACAGATTAGGGCCCCCAGAAACAGAAGTTATACTCCCGCTGTCCCAGGTGCTGAATTCAGCCCATGGGTGTTACTGGTTCAACCTTACTTTTTCCCCCATTTAATCCAATATTTATTTTTTTTTTTTTAAACCTTTATTTTACTTTTAACTTTTACAGAGTTTTGTTGTTCACAGACATGCATGTTCTCAGATTAGTCACATGTATATCCCCCCCTTCCCTCCCCTCCTGACCATCACACAGCACCCCTGAAGGATCCCCTTTTCTCACAGAGCAATGACTAGAGCTATTTTCTTCACTTATGATAGTACAGGCCTTCATGCTACTTCCCTTACGCCTCTCAACCACTGTTCCTTCCCCACAATGTCCATATGTCCACTGTCCATGTCTGTCTTTCTGTCGCTTCACTGCATGTGCCATCATCACCATCCTACTAGATTCCATATATATGTGTTAATATACTGTATTTGTCCTTCTCTTTCTGACTGACTTCACTTTTTAGGATACGTTCTAGATCCAGCCACCTCATGAGGGCTGATTCTTCTGCATTTCTCTTTACAGCTGTGTAGTATTCCATTGTATATATGTACCAGAGCTTTTGGATCCATTCGTTCGTCGATGGGCATCTAGGTTCCTTCCATGTTCTAGCTATTGTATAGAGAGCTGCAATGAACATTGGGGTACAGGTGCTTCTTTCAGTTTTGATTTCATCAGGGTATAAACCTAAGAGTGGGATTGCTGGGTCATATGGTGCTTCTATTTTTAGTTTTTTAAGAAATCTCCAGACTGTCTTCCATAGAGGCTGTATCAATTTACACTCCCACCAGCAATGCAGGAGGGTTCCCTTTTCTCCGCAGCCTCTCCAGCATTTATTGTCTGTCGATTTGTGGATGATGGCCATTCTGACGGGTGTGAGGTGACATCTCATTGTAGTTTTGATTTGCATTTCTCTAATTATTAGTGAAGTTGAGCATCGTTTCATGTGTTTTGGGGCCATCTGTATGTCATCGTTGGAGAGGTGTCTGTTTAGGTCCTTTTCCCATTTTTTGATTGGGTTGTTCGTTTTTCCAGTGCTGAGTTGTCTGAGTTGCTTGTAGATTTTGGAGATTAATTCTTTGTCTGTTGTTTCATTTGCTATGATTTTCTCCCACTCTGTGGGGTGTCTGTTGAACTTTTTTGTAATTTCTTTTGCTGTACAAAAGCTTTTAAGTTTCATTAGGTCCCACATGTTCATTTGTCTTTTTAGTTCCACTATTCTAGTAGGTGGGTCAGAGAAGATCTTGCTTTGATTGATGTCCTTGAGGGTTTTGCCTATATTCTCCTCTAAGAGTTTGATGGTTTCTGGCCTTACATTTAAGTCTTTAATCCATTTTGAGTTGATCTTTGTGTATGGTGTCAGGGTATGTTCCAATTTCATTTTCTTGCATGTAGCTGTCCAATTTTCCCAGCACCATTTGTTGAAGAGGCTGTCTTTGTCCCATTTTATATGTTCGCCTCCTTTGTCAAAAATAAGGTACCCATAGGTGCGTGGCTTTATCTCTGGGTTCTCGATCTTGTTCCATTGGTCGATATTTCTGTTTTTGTGCCAGTACCATACTGTCTTGATGACTGTTGCTTTGTAGTAGAGTCTGAAGTTGGGGAGGCTGATCCCCCCAGCTCCATTCTTCTTCCTGAGGATTGCTTTGGCTATTCGAGGTCTTTTGTGTTTCCATATGAACTGTGTTATTCGTTGGTCTAGTTCTGTGAAGAATGTTATTGGAAGCTTGATAGGGATCGCATTGAATCTATAGATGACATTTGGTAGTATGGTCATTTTCACAATATTGATTCTCCCGACCCAGGAACACGGAATATTTCTCCATCTGTTTAAGTCTTCTTTAATGTCTCTCATGAGTGTCTTGTAATTTTCTGTGTACAGTTCTTTTGTTTCTTTGGGTAGGTTTATTCCTAGATATTTGATTCTTTTGGTTGCGATGGTGAAGGGGATTGCCTCTTTGATTTCATTTTCTGATTTTTCATTGTTTGTGTATAGGAATGCCAGTGATTTCTGTATATTGATTTTGTATCCTGCAACTTTGCTGAATTCGCTGATTAACTCTAGTAGTTTTGTAATAGTGTCTTTGGGATTTTCTATGTATAATATCATGTCATCTGCAAATAGAGAGTTTGACTTCTTCTTTCCCTGTGCTGAGTTGTCTGAGTTGCTTGTAGATTTTGGAGATTAATTCTTTGTCTGTTGTTTCATTTGCTATGATTTTCTCCCACTCTGTGGGGTGTCTGTTGAACTTTTTTGTAATTTCTTTTGCTGTACAAAAGCTTTTAAGTTTCATTAGGTCCCACATGTTCATTTGTCTTTTTAGTTCCACTATTCTAGTAGGTGGGTCAGAGAAGATCTTGCTTTGATTGATGTCCTTGAGGGTTTTGCCTATATTCTCCTCTAAGAGTTTGATGGTTTCTGGCCTTACATTTAAGTCTTTAATCCATTTTGAGTTGATCTTTGTGTATGGTGTCAGGGTATGTTCCAATTTCATTTTCTTGCATGTAGCTGTCCAATTTTCCCAGCACCATTTGTTGAAGAGGCTGTCTTTGTCCCATTTTATATGTTCGCCTCCTTTGTCAAAAATAAGGTACCCATAGGTGCGTGGCTTTATCTCTGGGTTCTCGATCTTGTTCCATTGGTCGATATTTCTGTTTTTGTGCCAGTACCATACTGTCTTGATGACTGTTGCTTTGTAGTAGAGTCTGAAGTTGGGGAGGCTGATCCCCCCAGCTCCATTCTTCTTCCTGAGGATTGCTTTGGCTATTCGAGGTCTTTTGTGTTTCCATATGAACTGTGTTATTCGTTGGTCTAGTTCTGTGAAGAATGTTATTGGAAGCTTGATAGGGATCGCATTGAATCTATAGATGACATTTGGTAGTATGGTCATTTTCACAATATTGATTCTCCCGACCCAGGAACACGGAATATTTCTCCATCTGTTTAAGTCTTCTTTAATGTCTCTCATGAGTGTCTTGTAATTTTCTGTGTACAGTTCTTTTGTTTCTTTGGGTAGGTTTATTCCTAGATATTTGATTCTTTTGGTTGCGATGGTGAAGGGGATTGCCTCTTTGATTTCATTTTCTGATTTTTCATTGTTTGTGTATAGGAATGCCAGTGATTTCTGTATATTGATTTTGTATCCTGCAACTTTGCTGAATTCGCTGATTAACTCTAGTAGTTTTGTAATAGTGTCTTTGGGATTTTCTATGTATAATATCATGTCATCTGCAAATAAAAGAGTTTGACTTCTTCTTTTCCAATCTGGATTCCTTTGATTTCTTTCTCTTCTCTTATTGCTATTGCTAGAACTTCCAGGACTATGTTGAATAAGAGTGGTGAAAGTGGACACCCTTGTCTTGTTCCTGATCTTAGAGGGAATGCTTTGAGTTTTTCACCATTGAGGATAATGTTTGCTGTGGGCTTCTCATATATGGCTTTCACTATGTTAAGATAAGTTCCTTCTATGCCCATTTTTTGAAGAGTTTTTATCATAAATGGATGCTGTACTTTGTCAAAGGCTTTTTCTGCATCTATTGAGATGATCATGTGATTTTGTCTTTCAATTTGTTGATATGGTGTATCACATTGATTGATTTGCGAATGTTGAAGAATCCTTGCATGCCTGGGATGAACCCAACTTGATCGTGATGAATGAGCTTTTTGATGTGTTGCTGAATTCTGTTTGCTAGGATTTTGTTGAGGATTTTGGCATCTAGATTCATCAGTGAAATTGGCCTATAATTTTCTTTTTTTGTGATGTCTTTGCCTGGCTTTGGTATCAGGGTGATGGTGGCCTCGTAGAATGTGTTTGGAAGTGTTCCTTCCTGGGCAATTTTTTTGGAAGAGTTTTAGAAGGACAGGCATTAGCTCTTCTTTAAATGTTTGGTAGAATTCACTTGTGAAACCATCTGGCCCTGGGCTTTTATTTTTGGGTAGATTTTTGATCACAAGGTCGATTTCTGAGCTTGTGATTGGCTTGTTCATAGTTTCTATTTCTTCCTGGTTGAGTCTTGGGAGATTAATCTTCTCTAAGAAACTGTCCATTTCTTCCAGGTTGTCCAGTTTGTTGCCATAGAGTTGTTCATAATAGTCTCTTATAATCCTTTGGATTTCTGCATTGTCCGTTGTAATCTCTCCTTTTTCATTTTTGATTTTGGTGATCTGGTTCTTCTCTCTCTTTTTCTTAATGAGTCTGGCCAGTGGTGTGTCGATTTTATTGACTTTTCGAAGAACCAGCTTTTTGTTTTATTTATCTTTACTATTGTTTCTTTTGTTTCTTTTTCATTTATTTCTGCTCTGATCTTTATGATTTCCCTTCTTCTGCTGGCTTTGGGGTGTTTTTGTTCTTCTTTCTCCAGTTGTTTTAAGCGTAAGGTAAGGTCGTCTGTTTGAGATTTTCCTAGTTTCTTGAGGTGGGATTGTAATGCTATAAACTTCCAGGACTATGTTGAATAAGAGTGGTGAAAGTGGACACCCTTGTCTTGTTCCTGATCTTAGAGGGAATGCTTTGAGTTTTTCACCATTGAGGATAATGTTTGCTGTGGGCTTCTCATATATGGCTTTCACTATGTTAAGATAAGTTCCTTCTATGCCCATTTTTTGAAGAGTTTTTATCATAAATGGATGCTGTACTTTGTCAAAGGCTTTTTCTGCATCTATTGAGATGATCATGTGATTTTTGTCTTTCAATTTGTTGATATGGTGTATCACATTGATTGATTTGCGAATGTTGAAGAATCCTTGCATGCCTGGGATGAACCCAACTTGATCGTGATGAATGAGCTTTTTGATGTGTTGCTGAATTCTGTTTGCTAGGATTTTGTTGAGGATTTTGGCATCTAGATTCATCAGTGAAATTGGCCTATAATTTTCTTTTTTTGTGATGTCTTTGCCTGGCTTTGGTATCAGGGTGATGGTGGCCTCGTAGAATGTGTTTGGAAGTGTTCCTTCCTGGGCAATTTTTTGGAAGAGTTTTAGAAGGACAGGCATTAGCTCTTCTTTAAATGTTTGGTAGAATTCACTTGTGAAACCATCTGGCCCTGGGCTTTTATTTTTGGGTAGATTTTTGATCACAAGGTCGATTTCTGAGCTTGTGATTGGCTTGTTCATAGTTTCTATTTCTTCCTGGTTGAGTCTTGGGAGATTAATCTTCTCTAAGAAACTGTCCATTTCTTCCAGGTTGTCCAGTTTGTTGCCATAGAGTTGTTCATAATAGTCTCTTATAATCCTTTGGATTTCTGCATTGTCCGTTGTAATCTCTCCTTTTTCATTTTTGATTTTGGTGATCTGGTTCTTCTCTCTTTTTCTTAATGAGTCTGGCCAGTGGTGTGTCGATTTTATTGACTTTTTCGAAGAACCAGCTTTTTGTTTTATTTATCTTTACTATTGTTTCTTTTGTTTCTTTTTCATTTATTTCTGCTCTGATCTTTATGATTTCCCTTCTTCTGCTGGCTTTGGGGTGTTTTTGTTCTTCTTTCTCCAGTTGTTTTAAGCGTAAGGTAAGGTCGTCTGTTTGAGATTTTCCTAGTTTCTTGAGGTGGGATTGTAATGCTATAAACTTCCCTCTTAGAACTGCTTTTGCAGTATCCCATAGGTTTTGCACTGTCGTGTGTTCATTGTCATTTTCTTCTAGGAATTTTTTTATTTCTCCTTTGATTTCCTCAATGATCAGTTGGTTTTTTAGGTATGTGTTGTTTAATCTCCATGTGTTTGTGTTCTTAGCGGTTTTTTTCCTGTAGTTGATCTCTAGTCTCACTGCATTGTGGTCCGAGAAGATGGTTGATAGAATTTCAGTTTTCTTGAATTGACTGAGCATTGATTTGTGGCCCAAGATGTGGTCTATCCTGGAGAATGTTCCGTGAGCACTTGAGAAGAAAGTGTATTCTTCTGCTTTTGGATGGAAAGTCCTAAAGATATCAATGAGGTCCATTTCTTCTAGTGTGGCATTTAAGGCTTGTGTTTCTTTATTAATTTTCTGTTTGGATGATCTGTCCATTGGTGTGAGAGGAGTGTTAAAGTCTCCTACTATGATTGTGTTGCTGTCAATGTCTTCTTTTATGTCTGAAAGTGTTTGTCTTATGTATTGGGGTGCTCCTGTGTTGGGAGCATAGATATTTATGATTGTTATGTCTTCTTCTTGGATGGATCCCTTAATCATGATGTAGTGACCTGGCTTGTCTCTTAGAATCTTCTTTACTTTAAAATCTATTTTATCTGATATGAGGATTGCTACTCCAGCTTTCTTTTGATTTCCATTTGCATGGAATATCTTTTTCCAGCCTCTCACTTTCAGTCTATGAGTGTCTCTAGGTCTGAAATGAGTTTCCTGGAGGCAGCATATGTATGGGTCGTGTTTTTGGATCCATTCAGCCACTCTGTGTCTTTTGGTTGGGGCGTTTAGTCCATTGACATTCAAAGTAATTATTGATACAAATGATCCTATTCTGGTTCTTTTCTCTCTTTTTCTTGATGAGTCTGGCCAGTGGTGTGTCGATTTTATTGACTTTTTCGAAGAACCAGCTTTTTGTTTTATTTATCTTTACTATTGTTTCTTTTGTTTCTTTTTCATTTATTTCTGCTCTGATCTTTATGATTTCCCTTCTTCTGCTGGCTTTGGGGTGTTTTTGTTCTTCTTTCTCCAGTTGTTTTAAGCGTAAGGTAAGGTCGTCTGTTTGAGATTTTCCTAGTTTCTTGAGGTGGGATTGTAATGCTATAAACTTCCCTCTTAGAACTGCTTTTGCAGTATCCCATAGGTTTTGCACTGTCGTGTGTTCATTGTCATTTTCTTCTAGGAATTTTTTTATTTCTCCTTTGATTTCCTCAATGATCAGTTGGTTTTTTAGGTATGTGTTGTTTAATCTCCATGTGTTTGTGTTCTTAGCGGTTTTTCCTGTAGTTGATCTCTAGTCTCACTGCATTGTGGTCCGAGAAGATGGTTGATAGAATTTCAGTTTTCTTGAATTGACTGAGCATTGATTTGTGGCCCAAGATGTGGTCTATCCTGGAGAATGTTCCGTGAGCACTTGAGAAGAAAGTGTATTCTTCTGCTTTTGGATGGAAAGTCCTAAAGATATCAATGAGGTCCATTTCTTCTAGTGTGGCATTTAAGGCTTGTGTTTCTTTATTAATTTTCTGTTTGGATGATCTGTCCATTGGTGTGAGAGGAGTGTTAAAGTCTCCTACTATGATTGTGTTGCTGTCAATGTCTTCTTTTATGTCTGAAAGTGTTTGTCTTATGTATTGGGGTGCTCCTGTGTTGGGAGCATAGATATTTATGATTGTTATGTCTTCTTCTTGGATGGATCCCTTAATCATGATGTAGTGACCTGGCTTGTCTCTTAGAATCTTCTTTACTTTAAAATCTATTTTATCTGATATGAGGATTGCTACTCCAGCTTTCTTTTGATTTCCATTTGCATGGAATATCTTTTTCCCAGCCTCTCACTTTCAGTCTATGAGTGTCTCTAGGTCTGAAATGAGTTTCCTGGAGGCAGCATATGTATGGGTCGTGTTTTTGGATCCATTCAGCCACTCTGTGTCTTTTGGTTGGGGCGTTTAGTCCATTGACATTCAAAGTAATTATTGATACAAATGATCCTATTGTCATCTTCTTAGATGTTATGATGGGTTTGTTTCGTGGATCTTCTCCTTTTATACTTGTTGTCTATATAAGTCCCTTTAACATTTGTTGTAAGGCTGGTTTGGTGTGACTAAATTCTTTTAATTTTTGCTTGTCTGTAAAGCTTTTGATTTCTCCATCAATTTTGAAGGAGATCTTGGCAGGGTAGAGGATTCTTGGTTGCAGATTATTCTCTTTCAGCCGTTTAAATGTGTCCTGCCATTCCCTTCTGGCCTGCAGAGTTTCTGTTGAAAGATCAGCTGTTAAACGGATGGGCTTTCCCTTGTATGTCACTAGTTGCTTTTCCCTTGCTGCTTTGAGAATTCTATCTTTGTGTTTAATTTGTGTTAACTTCATTAATATGTGTCTTGGTGTGTTTCTTCTCGGATTGATTCTGTTAGGTACTCTTTGTGCTTCTTGGACTTGATTGACTATTTCTTTTCCCATGTTGGGGAAATTTTCAACTATAATTTCTTCAAAAATTTTCTCATAGCCTTTCTTTTTTTCTTCTTCTTCTGGAACCCCTATAATTCGAATATTGGTGCGTTTGATATTATCCCAGAGGTCTCTGAGGCTGTCCTCTGCTCTTTTCATTCTTTGAGCTAGAGTCTGTTTTTCAGCAGTTACTTCCACCATTTTATCTTCCAGCTCACTTATCCGGTCTTCTGTCTCAGATACTCTGCTCTTGATTCCTTCTACAGTGTTTTCAGTTCAGCAATTGAGTTGTTTGTCTCTGTTACTTTTTTGGTAAGTTCTTGTATTTCTTTATTCAGTGTGTTAGTTGTATCTTGCAATTTCTCTGAAATTCTGTTTTCAGTGTCTTTGATCATCTTTACTATCATTCTTCTGAAATCACTTTCAGAAAGTTTGTCCAAATTCTCTTCATTAATTTGATCTTGTGTGTTTGTTGATTGTTCCTTCGCTTGTGTGGTATTTCTCTGCCGTTTCATTGTTATTATTAATTTTTTAAAACTGATTCTGTTTGGGATTTCCTTTTCCCAGACTTTGAGTTACGTCTGTTGGTGTTTGTTGTTTGGATGGGGCTTCTTATTCTGGGTGATGCTGGTGATTGGGTGATGTCAGGACTTGTATACAAGTGATTACTTTTGCTGGCGTTCTCACTTGTATACTGCTCTTTAGTGTTATGCGTTCTCTAGTATTGTAGTTTTGGAGTCAGTGCACCCTCAAAACCCCGTGGCTTGTTGCCTGACCAGGGAATGAAGATTTCACGGCTGGTTTGTTATGGCATTAAATGATATTAAAACATATATATGCAAATGAGAAACAGAAGGTATACCTTTGACAAATGGCAATTTAAAAATTATGCAAGTACTATCTAGCGTATTGAATTATACACATGAACATATACAGCTATAACATAACCCAAGCATTCCAATCAAAAATACAGTACAATACATTAGCACGGCGAATAGAGAAATCCAAGAATGATATCCACAAGTTAATAAGCAAACTAAGTAGAGTACCAATTGGAGAATAATGCTAGAGCAGGATCCCCGTTGGGGATAAGGCAATGAGGACAGAACAGACTAAGAAATATAGTGGGGAAAGGGAAAAAGAGAAAGGGAGGATAGAAGAGAAATATAGAATAATATTGCAAAGTTAAATATAGGGAGATAAAGATTTGTATGTATTAGAATTTAGTGCTATAGGAAAGGAGCTTCAGAGAAAGCAAAGAATTATAGAGGAGGTAGTAGTACAAATGAAAAAATTATTAAAAATTAAAAGATCTAAATTTTATAGAAAAATATAGAAAAACAAAGCAAAAATAATAAAAACAAACAAAACCCCCATAGAACCTTAAAAGGCCAATGGGGAACCAGAAGTTTATACCAAAATAAAATGTGTGGTTTCAAAGGAAAAAAAAGAAAGAAAAAAAAATTATGTAAACTTGAATATATTCAGTCTTACTGATAAGATTAGTAGCTTCAATAGAATTCAGTGAAGGAAATGAACACACCCACTCTCTCTCTCACATACACCCCCAAGAAAAGAAAAAAAAAAAAAAAAGCGGTGGGTGCACTGAGTGGGTTTGGAAAAAAGAGAGAGAAAAAAAAATTGAAACAAAGTAATACAATACAAAAAATGAAATTTTAAAGTCCAGCAGTAACTCCAGCTTCAGACAAAACGTGAAAATAGTGTTTATGTTCTTCTGTCTCTTGCTGACTGTTCAGGAATTATCAGTCTTTTTCTTGCCTCTGGCAGTGGTTGGATCTGAAGACCTCTTTGACTGCTTGTTTTGGCCTATTCCAGAATTAAAAGGCCCGCCCAGGCTGGCCCTGGGAGTTTCTTAATCCAAATCCTTCTTCTTGCTGGGTGGTGATAAGTTCCTCCTGTAGCCTGACCAGCAGCCCTGCAGTTTGACCAGCAGCCAAACTACAGTAGGGAAAATGGCGTCTGTCTCACAGAGGATTTATTCCCACCCGCTCTATCGGAAGCACTTCCACAGTGCCCCCGCCCCTGCTGCCGCCCACCGTCGACCCCCGCCACCACGGCAGACGTCAGGTTACTCAGAGGTGAGTCTGGCTCAGTCTCATGCGCGATCGCTATTCCTCCCTCCGGATCACAGTGCGCAGAGACTTTCCAGTCCTCTTGGCGACTCTGTGATCGGGTTAATGGTAACCTCCTCCAAAGGGAACTGAGTGCCGCCTTCCGAGGCCTGCTCAGGGCCGCTTGACTCAAAAGGTCTGGCTCAGAAGAGAAATATAGAATAATATTGCAAAGTTAAATATAGGGAGATAAAGATTTGTATGTATTAGAATTTAGTGCTATAGGAAAGGAGCTTCAGAGAAAGCAAAGAATTATAGAGGAGGCAGTAGTACAAATGAAAAAATTATTAAAATTAAAAGATCTAAATTTTATAGAAAAATATAGAAAAACAAAGCAAAAATAATAAAAACAAACAAACCCCCCACAGAACCTTAAAAGGCCAATGGGGAACCAGAAGTTTATACCAAAATAAAATGTGTGGTTTCAAAGGAAAAAAAAGAAAGAAAAAAAAATTATGTAAACTTGAATATATTCAGTCTTACTGATAAGATTAGTAGCTTCAATAGAATTCAGTGAAGGAAATGAACACACCCACTCTCTCTCTCACATACACCCCCAAGAAAAGAGAAAAAAAAAAAAAGCGGTGGGTGCACTGAGTGGGTTTGGAGAAAAGAGAAAAAAAAAAAAAATTGAAACAAAGTAATACAATACAAAAAATGAAATTTTAAAGTCCAGCAGTAACTCCAGCTTCAGACAAAACGTGAAAATAGTGTTTATGTTCTTCTGTCTCTTGCTGACTGTTCAGGAATTATCAGTCTTTTTCTTGCCTCTGGCAGTGGTTGGATCTGAAGACCTCTTTGACTGCTTGTTTTGGCCTATTCCAGAATTAAAAGGCCCGCCCAGGCTGGCCCTGGGAGTTTCTTAATCCAAATCCCTTTTCTTGCTGGGTGGAGCTAAGTTCCCTCCCTGTAGCCTGACCAGCAGCCCTGCAGTTTGACCAGCAGCCAAACTACAGTAGGGAAAATGGCGTCTGTCTCACAGAGGATTTATTCCCACACGCTCTATGGGAAGCACTTCCACAGTGCCCCCGACCCTGCTGCAGGCCACCGTCGACCCCCGCCACCACGGGAGACGTCAGGTTACTCAGAGGTGAGTCTGGCTCAGTCTCATGCGGGATCGCTATTCCTCTCTCCCGGATCACAGTGCGCAGAGACTTTCCAGTCCTCTTCGGCGACTCTGTGATCGGGTTAATGGTAACCTCCTCCAAAGGGAACTGAGTGCCGCCCTTCCGAGGCCTGCTCAAGGGCACTTCTAGCTCAAGGGGCACCTGGACCCTCCAAAGCAGGTCTGGCTCAGTCCCTTGTGGGTGTTAGTGCTCCTCACCGGGTTTTGATCTGCAACAGGCTTTGCGGCTTTGGCCCGCCCAGCCTCTCCGGCGGGTATGAGGTTTGACTTTTAAAAGTGCGATTGCACCCCTCCTACCGTCTTGATGCGGCTTCTCCTTTGTTCTTCGATGTGGGGTGTCCTCTCTGTGATCAGATCCAACCTCCTTTCGTCGATGGTTTCCCAGGAACTCGTCGCAATTCAGGCGATTTTGCAGGAGAGATGAGTGCACGTCCTTCTACGCCGCCATCTTAGCTCCTAATCCAATATTTAAAACAAGAATTGTGCTTCAGGTTTACAGCTTTCCTTGAAAAACTGAGAGATGTGGAAACAATGGGCCTGTGTCACCTTGTAGCAGCAGTGGCTGGAGCTGCTGAGGACTGAGTTTTTCATCAGGGCACTCACTCCCACTCTGCACACCCCAACTACCTCTCCATCCTCCTTGGTGAGTCTAGTAGAAAGACTTTTGGCTTCCATTTAGGTGCAATGTTTATTATTTCCCCCTTATAGTAGGAAAACATTTCTCTTATTCATGTCCCCACTAAAAGCACTTCTTTAAGATCAACTAGAAACACTACATATTTTGAGGAAACTGAAAATGCACACATTTCAGTTTAGAAATGAAGACTTTCGGGTGCACTGAACATGGAAAACTTCAACATGATATGTAGACAGACATCCCCAATGTCCTTGCATCTCAGGAAATTTCATGGCCTCTTGTTGATGAAGACCCTTCTGGATCCCATCAGGTGGCAGGTGGTGGAGTTAGTAGGACACAGGCCTTGACATCAGGTAAACTTGAACTCAAGCCTTCTGTTTGCAGTCCCACTGCTCTGAAACCTTGGAAAAATTAAAGAATTTCTGTAGGTCTCAATGATCTTATCTATGAAGGACAAAAGCAGAACATATTTTAGAATGGACATAAAGAATTTCAGGGATCGCTATTCCTCTCCCGGATCACAGTGCGCAGAGACTTTCCAGTCCTCTTCGGCGACTCTGTGATCGGGTTAATGGTAACCTCCTCCAAAGGGAACTGAGTGCCGCCCTTCCGAGGCCTGCTCAAGGGCACTTCTAGCTCAAGGGGCACCTGGACCCTCCAAAGCAGGTCTGGCTCAGTCCCTTGTGGGTGTTAGTGCTCCTCACCGGGTTTTGATCTGCAACAGGCTTTGCGGCTTTGGCCCGCCCAGCCTCTCCGGCGGGTATGAGGTTTGACTTTTAAAAGTGCGATTGCACCCCTCCTACCGTCTTGATGCGGCTTCTCCTTTGTTCTTCGATGTGGGGTGTCCTCTCTGTGATCAGATCCAACCTCCTTTCGTCGATGGTTTCCCAGGAACTCGTCGCAATTCAGGCGATTTTGCAGGAGAGATGAGTGCACGTCCTTCTACGCCGCCATCTTAGCTCCTAATCCAATATTTAAAACAAGAATTGTGCTTCAGGTTTACAGCTTTCCTTGAAAAACTGAGAGATGTGGAAACAATGGGCCTGTGTCACCTTGTAGCAGCAGTGGCTGGAGCTGCTGAGGACTGAGTTTTTCATCAGGGCACTCACTCCCACTCTGCACACCCCAACTACCTCTCCATCCTCCTTGGTGAGTCTAGTAGAAAGACTTTTGGCTTCCATTTAGGTGCAATGTTTATTATTTCCCCCTTATAGTAGGAAAACATTTCTCTTATTCATGTCCCCACTAAAAGCACTTCTTTAAGATCAACTAGAAACACTACATATTTTGAGGAAACTGAAAATGCACACATTTCAGTTTAGAAATGAAGACTTTCGGGTGCACTGAACATGGAAAACTTCAACATGATATGTAGACAGACATCCCCAATGTCCTTGCATCTCAGGAAATTTCATGGCCTCTTGTTGATGAAGACCCTTCTGGATCCCATCAGGTGGCAGGTGGTGGAGTTAGTAGGACACAGGCCTTGACATCAGGTAAACTTGAACTCAAGCCTTCTGTTTGCAGTCCCACTGCTCTGAAACCTTGGAAAAATTAAAGAATTTCTGTAGGTCTCAATGATCTTATCTATGAAGGACAAAAGCAGAACATATTTTATGGAGTTACTGCAAGGAACATGAAATGATTGTATGTGAACTGCACAGCAAAATTTAGGTCCACAATAATAAGTCCTGGGCTTCCCTTGGCGGTACAGTGGATAAGAATCCACCTCTCAATGCAAGGGACATGGGTTTGATCACTGGTCTTGGAAGATTGCACATGGCTTGGGCAACAAAACCCTAGCAGCTACACCTAATAAGCCCTGTGCTGCAACTCCTGTGCCCAGAGCCTGTGCTTGGCAACAAGAAAGCAACTGCAATAAGGAGTCTGTGCACTTCAGTAAAGAGTAGCTCCCACTCATTGCAACTACAGAGAGCCTGCACAGAATAACAAAGGCCTAATGCAGCCAAAAATGAACTAATAAATTATAAAAAATACACTAAGCTCTCAAAAATGTTATTTCCTCCTGCCACCAGGAAGAAAAAAAATACACGTAAGAAACACCTGACCCCACCCAAAAAAAAAAACCCAGGATATCTTGTGATACTCCAGAAAATTTAATAATTATTATGAAAATGATTTTTAAATGTTTGTATTTGTCATCGCTACAGTTTTAAATCAATACACACACATTGTGGAACAGAGAAACAGTTGATGGCCGAAAGTCAGTTTTCTTTTTTCTTCTGCACTTAGTGCTTCCAAATTTCCACATCGCTTTGTCTGAGGTATATCCATGAGGCTAGTTCTTGCCAATGGAAGAATCAACGTGGTGCGGGTCATTTGCTTCTGTGGAGTTTTTTAAAGAAGCATTAGGTTTATCTCATTCTCCTGGTTTCTGGACACAGATGACAGCAAGGCACTAGTGGAATGGTGACATGGCAAGATAAAAATGTGTGGATTCCTGAGTCCCAGCATGGAGGAAAGTTGCTTGCCAACCACACATACTTACCATGGAGGTTATTATCTGTGAGCCATCATATTTGGGGGTCTTACTTGTTTCGGTAGCTTAATTTATCCTAACTTATTCCACAAGAGTCACACAAAAACATAATGTAAGAGATTTGGAGATCTTTATAGAACATTGTAGCTCTACATTAAAAAGCATAAAGTAAGAAGGTCTTCATATTACATACAAGACTTGAGAATGAAAAGGCTTTTTAACTTCCAATTATACTTTGGAAAAAAGATGTCTGTCAGACAGTCAAAAGACATTGGTGGCTGAGTACCTGGGCTTCCTTGGCGGTACAGTGGATAAGAATCCACCTCTCAATGCAAGGGACATGGGTTTGATCACTGGTCTTGGAAGATTGCACATGGCTTGGGCAACAAAACCCTAGCAGCTACACCTAATAAGCCCTGTGCTGCAACTCCTGTGCCCAGAGCCTGTGCTTGGCAACAAGAAAGCAACTGCAATAAGGAGTCTGTGCACTTCAGTAAAGAGTAGCTCCCACTCATTGCAACTACAGAGAGCCTGCACAGAATAACAAAGGCCTAATGCAGCCAAAAATGAACTAATAAATTATAAAAAATACACTAAGCTCTCAAAAATGTTATTTCCTCCTGCCACCAGGAAGAAAAAAAATACACGTAAGAAACACCTGACCCCACCCAAAAAAAAAAACCCAGGATATCTTGTGATACTCCAGAAAATTTAATAATTATTATGAAAATGATTTTTAAATGTTTGTATTTGTCATCGCTACAGTTTTAAATCAATACACACACATTGTGGAACAGAGAAACAGTTGATGGCCGAAAGTCAGTTTTCTTTTTTCTTCTGCACTTAGTGCTTCCAAATTTCCACATCGCTTTGTCTGAGGTATATCCATGAGGCTAGTTCTTGCCAATGGAAGAATCAACGTGGTGCGGGTCATTTGCTTCTGTGGAGTTTTTTAAAGAAGCATTAGGTTTATCTCATTCTCCTGGTTTCTGGACACAGATGACAGCAAGGCACTAGTGGAATGGTGACATGGCAAGATAAAAATGTGTGGATTCCTGAGTCCCAGCATGGAGGAAAGTTGCTTGCCAACCACACATACTTACCATGGAGGTTATTATCTGTGAGCCATCATATTTGGGGGTCTTACTTGTTTCGGTAGCTTAATTTATCCTAACTTATTCCACAAGAGTCACACAAAAACATAATGTAAGAGATTTGGAGATCTTTATAGAACATTGTAGCTCTACATTAAAAAGCATAAAGTAAGAAGGTCTTCATATTACATACAAGACTTGAGAATGAAAAGGCTTTTTAACTTCCAATTATACTTTGGAAAAAAGATGTCTGTCAGACAGTCAAAAGACATTGGTGGCTGAGTACTTATTTTAGGATCTTGGGAGTTAAATTAGAGGGAAAAGTAACATTGAAAGAAACATTGTACTCAGAGAACTTGCATTTCAGTGTTACGTGTCTAACTAGTTTTGATCATCTAACACTGGGCTTCCTCAGTTTTGTTGATAATTAACATTGTGAATCTTCTAAATCTGCATTACCTCTGTGGGAAACAGAGTGATCAGGAATGATGTGACATATATTTACGTGTTGTTTCTCAGCCCCATGCTTGTTCTTCCATAGTCTTCTCTATTACAGGGGGCTGGAAACCTGAAAACTGCATTTCTCCCTCTCGTTGGTCACCTGGCTCCAGCTATGTTCTGCCAATTGGTGAGACTTGCACAAGGTTGACAGTCAGGCTGGAAGCCTGGGAATGGGAACAGATACCAGCAACTCTGCCAGTGAGTCCAGCAGGTCATTGTGATGGCAATTTCCTGAGATGCTGTAACTGTGATGAGAATCCATGGACATACCTCTGGATCTGGGCAGTAAGAACTAATAGACTACCTCAACCCTTCCACCAAAATGGGTCAACACCAGCCTCTTCATTTATGATGACTCTACTCCGTGGGAGAAGATGCAAAGTCCATGGACCTGCACCTGATTGGCTAAACTCTAGGTACACCCCACACTTCGCTACAGGAGATCCAAGTATCCTTAACAAGAGACCAACCAGCTTCAATTTAATGGAGGAAATGTATTGTCCGCAAACACAAACTAGTATGTCAATAGTAGAACATACAATACAACCTCAACAGCGATCTAACATATAAATCTTGCCATTTTACTCCTCTGCTCAAAACCTTTCAGTGATCCTCCAGTCCATTTAGGTAAGAACTAAGCCTTAGCTTACCTATAATAATAAAAAAGTGTCTGCCACTCTCTAGCTGCACCTCCAATTGCTTCCCATGACCCTGCATTTAAAATTCAGCTGCATTTGTAGTTTGCCAAACATCTTCTGTGTCGCACCACTATGACTTTGTCCACAATGGTTCCTTTGCCTGGAATGCACTCACCTTTTTCTCAGTCTTCCCAACACCAATTTCCTTGTTTATTGCTATTAATTTTTTAACCCCTAGCTAAGGTGCCTCCTTTTACAGAAAGTGTCCTTTGACATCTTCTTCAGGTGACCTTAGGTGATGTCCTTAGAGTCCACACAGTAACTTATGCTTGTCTATGTCATAATATTTGTCAAACCTTACCATAAAAGTCACCTTGTACTCAGAGAACTTGCATTTCAGTGTTACGTGTCTAACTAGTTTTGATCATCTAACACTGGGCTTCCTCAGTTTTGTTGATAATTAACATTGTGAATCTTCTAAATCTGCATTACCTCTGTGGGAAACAGAGTGATCAGGAATGATGTGACATATATTTACGTGTTGTTTCTCAGCCCCATGCTTGTTCTTCCATAGTCTTCTCTATTACAGGGGGCTGGAAACCTGAAAACTGCATTTCTCCCTCTCGTTGGTCACCTGGCTCCAGCTATGTTCTGCCAATTGGTGAGACTTGCACAAGGTTGACAGTCAGGCTGGAAGCCTGGGAATGGGAACAGATACCAGCAACTCTGCCAGTGAGTCCAGCAGGTCATTGTGATGGCAATTTCCTGAGATGCTGTAACTGTGATGAGAATCCATGGACATACCTCTGGATCTGGGCAGTAAGAACTAATAGACTACCTCAACCCTTCCACCAAAATGGGTCAACACCAGCCTCTTCATTTATGATGACTCTACTCCGTGGGAGAAGATGCAAAGTCCATGGACCTGCACCTGATTGGCTAAACTCTAGGTACACCCCACACTTCGCTACAGGAGATCCAAGTATCCTTAACAAGAGACCAACCAGCTTCAATTTAATGGAGGAAATGTATTGTCCAAAACACAAACTAGTATGTCAATAGTAGAACATACAATACAACCTCAACAGCGATCTAACATATAAATCTTGCCATTTTACTCCTCTGCTCAAAACCTTTCAGTGATCCTCCAGTCCATTTAGGTAAGAACTAAGCCTTAGCTTACCTATAATAATAAAAAAGTGTCTGCCACTCTCTAGCTGCACCTCCAATTGCTTCCCATGACCCTGCATTTAAAATTCAGCTGCATTTGTAGTTTGCCAAACATCTTCTGTGTCGCACCACTATGACTTTGTCCACAATGGTTCCTTTGCCTGGAATGCACTCACCTTTTTCTCAGTCTTCCCAACACCAATTTCCTTGTTTATTGCTATTAATTTTTTAACCCCTAGCTAAGGTGCCTCCTTTTACAGAAAGTGTCCTTTGACATCTTCTTCAGGTGACCTTAGGTGATGTCCTTAGAGTCCACACAGTAACTTATGCTTGTCTATGTCATAATATTTGTCAAACCTTACCATAAAAGTCACCTCAGGACCCAGGATGGTGTCTGTCCTTTTGGAGACAATTATAACAAAAGCAGTAAACATTTACTCTCTCAGCAAATGCTTACTGACCATCTTCGTCATGTCATATACTGCTCTAAGCAATGAAAAAATGTATATACTGCATGCCAATTCAGTACAAGATGCTGTGCAAATTTTTACATTTTTGTCTTTAATAGTATTCATTAGCATCTGAGCAATCCTATGATGGTGAAATCCATATCAGTCCCAATTTATTAATAGAAATGCATAAGCCAAGGCTTTGAGAGGATAAGTAAATATTTAGCAAATTAATAAATAGAAGAATAAATATGCCTGTCTCTCCAACTGTACTGTAGGCTCTCTGAGAGAAGAAATAGAATCTTCTTTCTCAGCTCTATTTTTAAGTGTTCATTATGGGATGTAACTAGGATTATCCCATATCCTTGCCCAGCATAGTCCTTCTTTCAATGGAATCTACTATTTTTAACACAAATATAGGTAGCATGCCTTTTCATTCCCACGTGTGTCCATACTATACCCAATGACTGGTTCCCAGTGAGTGACATATTTATCTTCATTGAGCTGAACAGAACTGACCAAAATTAAGGAAAGAAAAGTCAAAATTAACAAGTATCCTCTCTCTAAACTCCAAAGTTCTTCTCATTACACCAAAAAGTGTCTGAAGGAAATCAATCTGTTCTCAGTATACCTCAGGGTCAAACCATCCAAGAAAGTCTACCCATAGATCATGTGACTCACTAGGCTGGGAATACATTCTCCACTTACTTGGCCACCTTTGTTGTAGAGATAAAGAATCAGATAGGCGAACTGAGTTGGACAGAACAGCAGGTAAAACCACAGTTGGAATGCCTGTTTTCTAACATAAAGTCCAATGTTCACTCTGATGCCTTCTAATCTTTGCTTACATATTCTTTCTTCCTGAAAGTCTCTTTCCCCTGGATGACCAAGATTAACCCCATTCATTCTTTACACCTCCACTTCTGTGACTCAAAGGCTCAGTACTTTGTCTTCTCTCCTTCTTTTTCTCAGCTTCATCCTCTCCCTTCAATTTCTCAGGGATAATAGATTGAGTAACTTTACATGGCTACATTATCTCTAGAGGAAACTTTCCTTGTGACTCATGTCCTCCAATGTCTCCTCATCCCATTTTTTCCTACACCCACCAAAATAGTGCCTGACATGGCTTAGGTATGTGCTCAAATAAAAGAAACATAAGTCTAAGATCCTAATATTTTTCCCCAATTAATTTCTCACTTATAACTTCTGCTCTCTGTTGATATGACTCTTTCATCAAAGATTTAGGATTCATGTTTGATGCATGTTGAATTCACAGTGTGTTCATTTTTCACGGTTCTGTTCAAAAACATTCGTGGAGCACCATCTCAATATCAGACAAAGCCACGAACAATTCAGAGTCTCCACAGTCCAGGACTCCTTGAGAGTCAAGGATAAAAGGCACAGAGATCAATAAGTACATGACTCCATTGTACCGTGATACCTGCAAATGCATTACAAATGCTTAGTTTCTGTAGAAGACAGGCAGTCTCGTATGTTGGGGATATTAAGGAAGACATCATTAAGAAGGAAATTTTAACCTCTCTTGAAGAATAAGCAAGAGATTCCTGTAAGCCTTGAAGAAATTCATTTAGTCTTTCTTACTGGGATCCTTCACACATGAGATCCTTCAGTTCTTTTTGATAGCCTTTCTCATCCAGTAACTGCTATGTCAGCAAGGGTTGAACATCAAGCTTTGTCCCCATTAAAGAAAAGTCAAAATTAACAAGTATCCTCTCTAAACTCCAAAGTTCTTCTCATTACACCAAAAAGTGTCTGAAGGAAATCAATCTGTTCTCAGTATACCTCAGGGTCAAACCATCCAAGAAAGTCTACCCATAGATCATGTGACTCACTAGGCTGGGAATACATTCTCCACTTACTTGGCCACCTTTGTTGTAGAGATAAAGAATCAGATAGGCGAACTGAGTTGGACAGAACAGCAGGTAAAACCACAGTTGGAATGCCTGTTTTCTAACATAAAGTCCAATGTTCACTCTGATGCCTTCTAATCTTTGCTTACATATTCTTTCTTCCTGAAAGTCTCTTTCCCCTGGATGACCAAGATTAACCCCATTCATTCTTTACACCTCCACTTCTGTGACTCAAAGGCTCAGTACTTTGTCTTCTCTCCTTCTTTTTCTCAGCTTCATCCTCTCCCTTCAATTTCTCAGGGATAATAGATTGAGTAACTTTACATGGCTACATTATCTCTAGAGGAAACTTTCCTTGTGACTCATGTCCTCCAATGTCTCCTCATCCCATTTTTTCCTACACCCACCAAAATAGTGCCTGACATGGCTTAGGTATGTGCTCAAATAAAAGAAACATAAGTCTAAGATCCTAATATTTTTCCCCAATTAATTTCTCACTTATAACTTCTGCTCTCTGTTGATATGACTCTTTCATCAAAGATTTAGGATTCATGTTTGATGCATGTTGAATTCACAGTGTGTTCATTTTTCACGGTTCTGTTCAAAAACATTCGTGGAGCACCATCTCAATATCAGACAAAGCCACGAACAATTCAGAGTCTCCACAGTCCAGGACTCCTTGAGAGTCAAGGATAAAAGGCACAGAGATCAATAAGTACATGACTCCATTGTACCGTGATACCTGCAAATGCATTACAAATGCTTAGTTTCTGTAGAAGACAGGCAGTCTCGTATGTTGGGGATATTAAGGAAGACATCATTAAGAAGGAAATTTTAACCTCTCTTGAAGAATAAGCAAGAGATTCCTGTAAGCCTTGAAGAAATTCATTTAGTCTTTCTTACTGGGATCCTTCACACATGAGATCCTTCAGTTCTTTTTGATAGCCTTTCTCATCCAGTAACTGCTATGTCAGCAAGGGTTGAAATAGTTTCTACCAATGTGTGTAACTCATCACATGGCTTTGTCCCCAATTAGTCAAGACTTTTAGTCCTTCCCATTTAGAATTACATTTCAATATTTAATATTCTGGAGTAATCACACACTGCTTAGATCCTTCTACCCCTGCTCAGACCATTTGGCAATAATTTGGTCACTGCTATTGATTCCCTTCCTGGGTGACTCAGCCAGTTAAAAATTCGCCTGCAATGCAGGAGACCTGGGTTCAATTCCGGGTTGCAAAAATCCCCTGGAGATGGGAAAGATGACCCACACTAGTATTCTTGCCTGGAGAATTCCATAGCTCATCCATGGATCAAAAAGAGTTAGACATGATTGAGTGACTTCACTTTTAATTTCTTTTCATTGAATGTTCAACCCTTAGCTTGGGTACATCCTTCAAATATAGAGTAAAATACCTTCCACAACTCTTTAATGAACACCAGCATCATCTTGGCCAAAGAACCTCTTGCTGGTCTTGGGACCCTGGACCAGTTTACCAAGGTTTCTTAAGCATCAAGGTCCTCATCTTTAAAATGAGGATGATAGGGCTTCCCTAGTGGTCCAGTGGATAAAGAGACCGCCTTGCAGTGCAAGGGGCACCGATTTGATCCCTGGCCCAGGAAGATTCCATGTGCCATGGAGCTGCTGGACCAGTGTGTCCAATTAGAGTCAGTGCTCTGGAGTGCATGCGCCCAGAGCCTATGCTCTACAACAAGAGAGGTCACTGCAATGGGAGGTCCACACAGGCCAAAGAATAAAGATGGATGAAAAATAAATTAAAAATCAATAGAAAGAGGCCAAAATTAATTTTAAAAATGAGGATGATAATGATAACTACTCCTTAGGGGTGTTGAAGTATTAGATGAGCTTAAGAAGGAAAATTACCTGCCACAGGTACTGTTGTATACTTGATTACCAAAAAATGATCAT
Organism: Tragulus kanchil; assembly: GCA_022376925.1. NCBI lineage: Eukaryota > Metazoa > Chordata > Mammalia > Artiodactyla > Tragulidae > Tragulus > Tragulus kanchil. The sequence continues at coordinate 176,992,277 of JAIOJX010000032.1, forward strand.
CTCTATCAACATCATCATCATTTTTCAGTTTTTATTTGTTTATTTTTTATTGGGGTGCATATCATTTTTATCATCACCAATAGCAACAACAGCATCATTACTGTTGTATACTGAGTATCTATTATGCTTTAAGGGGGTACACTGAGCAATGAAAATACTTTAACACAACAACTCTGTCTGGACTTTTAGTCCTTCCCATTTAGAATTACATTTCAATATTTAATATTCTGGAGTAATCACACACTGCTTAGATCCTTCTACCCCTGCTCAGACCATTTGGCAATAATTTGGTCACTGCTATTGATTCCCTTCCTGGGTGACTCAGCCAGTTAAAAATTCGCCTGCAATGCAGGAGACCTGGGTTCAATTCCGGGTTGCAAAAATCCCCTGGAGATGGGAAAGATGACCCACACTAGTATTCTTGCCTGGAGAATTCCATAGCTCATCCATGGATCAAAAAGAGTTAGACATGATTGAGTGACTTCACTTTTAATTTCTTTTCATTGAATGTTCAACCCTTAGCTTGGGTACATCCTTCAAATATAGAGTAAAATACCTTCCACAACTCTTTAATGAACACCAGCATCATCTTGGCCAAAGAACCTCTTGCTGGTCTTGGGACCCTGGACCAGTTTACCAAGGTTTCTTAAGCATCAAGGTCCTCATCTTTAAAATGAGGATGATAGGGCTTCCCTAGTGGTCCAGTGGATAAAGAGACCGCCTTGCAGTGCAAGGGGCACCGATTTGATCCCTGGCCCAGGAAGATTCCATGTGCCATGGAGCTGCTGGACCAGTGTGTCCAATTAGAGTCAGTGCTCTGGAGTGCATGCGCCCAGAGCCTATGCTCTACAACAAGAGAGGTCACTGCAATGGGAGGTCCACACAGGCCAAAGAATAAAGATGGATGAAAAATAAATTAAAAATCAATAGAAAGAGGCCAAAATTAATTTTAAAAATGAGGATGATAATGATAACTACTCCTTAGGGGTGTTGAAGTATTAGATGAGCTTAAGAAGGAAAATTACCTGCCACAGGTACTGTTGTATACTTGATTACCAAAAAATGATCATCTCTATCAACATCATCATCATTTTTCAGTTTTTATTTGTTTATTTTTTATTGGGGTGCATATCATTTTTATCATCACCAATAGCAACAACAGCATCATTACTGTTGTATACTGAGTATCTATTATGCTTTAAGGGGGTACACTGAGCAATGAAAATACTTTAACACAACAACTCTGTCTGGTTTTATCATTTCCATTCTGCACATACAGACATTAAAGCAAAAAAGGGTCATGGTATAAAGTAGCTCATGACACAGAAAAAACACAAGCATCACCTCTGTCTATAGCAATGCCTATTTCCAGATACCGAATGTTACTGGCTTTCCCTGATGCTCCGAGGACCCTACACAGACAGAAATGCCCGATTGCATCAACTTATCTTCAGTTTTAACCAAGATAGTTTTCCCAGCTTCCACTGCAAACTGTGAAAATTAATACATTCCAGAATTCCCTGGTATTGATGAGATGTCCCAGCTGAGGCTTTAGAGAGCCTTCCACCAGGCTTCTGGCTGGCTGGTGAATGAGAGAAGAAACCCAGGCTCAGAGCTTAGCTGACAAAAGGAACTTTTTTGCTCCCTCAACTTGTGGGGACAGACCTTTTCTAGTATATGACTGGAAAACCACACACCCAGACTCATAGGAATCTCCACCAGGGAGCTCCCTGCATTGTTCAGCAATCATAATCAGCCCTCATACCTGGAAGGCCCTCCATTCAAATTGAGGATTTCTGCCTATTCCTCATCTCATTCAGAGCTCATTTGGTTTGGGTTGCATCAGAAATGCCATCCTTTCTACAAGAGAGAACATATAGGTGGAGAGTCTTATGTCACTTGCCCTGGAGCACTCAGCTGCCCAGTCCAGGAACTGGGTACACCACCTCCCAGAGCCTTGTCCTCAGCATCTCCCCTCCCCAGGGCTGTTTCATCAGGAAGATAATGCTGACAGAGATCAGCCTCCCTCACGAGGGTCTGGTCCTTGGTGCCCAGGTGCCTATTGGCACAGAGGTCATAGAATCCCTCTTTCCTAAAAGAAAGCATTTCCTTAAAGACACTACAAATGTATAGGCATCCTGCTCAGTCTGTGCTGCCTGAATCCACCAAAGCTAAAATGGAAGCAATCACTGTATAGTTGTTATGGATTCAATTGTGGCCTCCTCAAATCCATACATTGGAGTCTTATTGTTGTCATTGTTTAGGCCATTAGCTGTGTCCAGTTCTTTGCGATACACTGAGCAATGAAAATACTTTAACACAACAACTCTGTCTGGTTTTATCATTTCCATTCTGCACATACAGACATTAAAGCAAAAAAGGGTCATGGTATAAAGTAGCTCATGACACAGAAAAAACACAAGCATCACCTCTGTCTATAGCAATGCCTATTTCCAGATACCGAATGTTACTGGCTTTCCCTGATGCTCCGAGGACCCTACACAGACAGAAATGCCCGATTGCATCAACTTATCTTCAGTTTTAACCAAGATAGTTTTCCCAGCTTCCACTGCAAACTGTGAAAATTAATACATTCCAGAATTCCCTGGTATTGATGAGATGTCCCAGCTGAGGCTTTAGAGAGCCTTCCACCAGGCTTCTGGCTGGCTGGTGAATGAGAGAAGAAACCCAGGCTCAGAGCTTAGCTGACAAAAGGAACTTTTTTGCTCCCTCAACTTGTGGGGACAGACCTTTTCTAGTATATGACTGGAAAACCACACACCCAGACTCATAGGAATCTCCACCAGGGAGCTCCCTGCATTGTTCAGCAATCATAATCAGCCCTCATACCTGGAAGGCCCTCCATTCAAATTGAGGATTTCTGCCTATTCCTCATCTCATTCAGAGCTCATTTGGTTTGGGTTGCATCAGAAATGCCATCCTTTCTACAAGAGAGAACATATAGGTGGAGAGTCTTATGTCACTTGCCCTGGAGCACTCAGCTGCCCAGTCCAGGAACTGGGTACACCACCTCCCAGAGCCTTGTCCTCAGCATCTCCCCTCCCCAGGGCTGTTTCATCAGGAAGATAATGCTGACAGAGATCAGCCTCCCTCACGAGGGTCTGGTCCTTGGTGCCCAGGTGCCTATTGGCACAGAGGTCATAGAATCCCTCTTTCCTAAAAGAAAGCATTTCCTTAAAGACACTACAAATGTATAGGCATCCTGCTCAGTCTGTGCTGCCTGAATCCACCAAAGCTAAAATGGAAGCAATCACTGTATAGTTGTTATGGATTCAATTGTGGCCTCCTCAAATCCATACATTGGAGTCTTATTGTTGTCATTGTTTAGCCCATTAGCTGTGTCCAGTTCTTTGCGATCCCATGGACTATAGACTACCAGGATCCTCTGTCCATGGGATTTCCCAGGCAAGAATACAAGAGTAAGTGGCCATTTCCTTCTCCAGGGGATCTCCCTGACCCTGGGATTGAACCTGCGCTTCCTGTGTCTCCTGCTGCATTGCAAGTGCATTCTTTACCTGCTGAGCCACTGGGGGAGTTGCCTCATGCAATAGTAAATCACCACATGGCTGAGAGAGGAGCCACATAGACGAGCACCAGTTTATATTTTTAGGAAAGGAGTTAATACACAGACCCTCATGCCAAAGCCTTGTATTTACAAGGCAGGAGTCCCCTTCCAGGCTGAAAGGGCTTTAAGTTTAGTTTTTCTTTCCCTTCCCCATCCACTGTAGACTCACAGCATGGAACACATCCAACCAGACCCAGCACCTTGAGCCTGTCCAGTCCAGGGCCTCCTGGTTCGGCTGGTGGGTCTGTCAGAGCAGCCTCCTTTCCTGAGAAGGACAAGTCGGAGCCATCTTTCAGGAGTTTTCTTCCCCTGACAGAAATCAGCAGGGTTAGAATAAACTGCATAAGTTATCAGCTCCTCAGGAAAGAACATGAAAAAGGCCCTTCTATCACTTAATGAAAAATAGCTTCTTTTTTGGACAGAACTTCATAGGCCTGCAATCAAGCCATGGCTCCCCTCTCCCTTCCCTGACGTGCCATGCAGGCAAAGCAAGTCGGCATCTATTAATAATATTTTCTCCTGCTCCTTTCATTTTTCTGCATGTCCTACCACTGTCAGGCCCCGTGATGGAGCGCAGCCTTTATCTCGTCCGAGTCTGGCCTGTCAGGGTGATAAACAATTCTAACAAGAATCAGAATAAAGATCTTCCCAGTAGACTCTGCAGAGAGATAGAGGCTTTTCTCATTTTCTCGACGGAAAAAAAAAAAAATTTAATCTAGCGGCTCTGGCTTTTTTCAAGCGTCACATTCAAAGAGATGCAAATTTGTCAGAGCCCAGACCCCAGCTGACTCTGCGCACTGCATGAATGTCAAAGGGGGGAGGCAGTGTCTTTGACATGGCTGCCTTTTGGAGGGGAGGGGGGTGGCAAGGGGAGAAGCTCTCCGCCAAATGTTAAAAAAAAATAAGGTTTTGCTTTGTAGTGCATGTTTCAACAATTTTCATAAGTTTTCTTCTGAAATAAAAAACTGCCATCGGGAAGGAAAAGAAAGGAGGAAAGGGACAGATGGAGATTTAGGGTGAAGGAGGAAAGAGTCCCAAAGAGACATCTCCATAGAGATGTCAGGTCTGACTAAAATCCACAGGATTTGAGGAGGTTTACAGAGAGGATGGGTGAGGACCGAACAAGTGAAGGAGTGTGATGAATGAATGCATGCCTCAGAGAATGTGGAACTCAGCCTTTTGTTAGACCGTGTGTGTGTGCTTAGTCACTCAGTCATGTCCAACTCTTTGAGATCCCGTGTACTGTAGCCCACCAGGCTCCTCTGTCCATGGGATTCTCCAGGCAAGAATACTAGAGTGGGGTGCCATCCCTTCTCCAGGGGTTTCTTCCCTGTGGAAATCATGCATGCCAATTTTTGAACAATTCTTTACCCAGTTTACCATCAACATGAATGCACTTGTATGTTCTCATCTTCTTCTCTGTTGTTGCCTAGATTCAAAAACCATAACAGATTCAGCTGGAAAAGTTCTGGTGGATGAGACAGAGGATCGAAGAAAAGATATTGGATAACTAGGGGCTGATAGACTGGAAAGAGGCTGGGAACTGGCCAGCACTGGTCTCCAGGGATCTTTGCAGCTACAATGCAAGCAAGGGGTCACACTGCTCAGCCCCAGTTCTTTCGTGGAATTGAAGCCCTGCTAGGGGTACCACTGTCAGGCCCGTGATGGAGCGCAGCCTTTATCTCGTCCGAGTCTGGCCTGTCAGGGTGATAAACAATTCTAACAAGAATCAGAATAAAGATCTTCCCAGTAGACTCTGCAGAAAATAGAGGCTTTTCTCATTTTCTCGACGGAAAAAAAAAAAAATTTAATCTAGCGGCTCTGGCTTTTTTCAAGCGTCACATTCAAAGAGATGCAAATTTGTCAGAGCCCAGACCCCAGCTGACTCTGCGCACTGCATGAATGTCAAAGGGGGGAGGCAGTGTCTTTGACATGGCTGCCTTTTGGAGGGGAGGGGGGTGGCAAGGGGAGAAGCTCTCCGCCAAATGTTAAAAAAAAATAAGGTTTTGCTTTGTAGTGCATGTTTCAACAATTTTCATAAGTTTTCTTCTGAAATAAAAAACTGCCATCGGGAAGGAAAAGAAAGGAGGAAAGGGACAGATGGAGATTTAGGGTGAAGGAGGAAAGAGTCCCAAAGAGACATCTCCATAGAGATGTCAGGTCTGACTAAAATCCACAGGATTTGAGGAGGTTTACAGAGAGGATGGGTGAGGACCGAACAAGTGAAGGAGTGTGATGAATGAATGCATGCCTCAGAGAATGTGGAACTCAGCCTTTTGTTAGACCGTGTGTGTGTGCTTAGTCACTCAGTCATGTCCAACTCTTTGAGATCCCGTGTACTGTAGCCCACCAGGCTCCTCTGTCCATGGGATTCTCCAGGCAAGAATACTAGAGTGGGGTGCCATCCCTTCTCCAGGGGTTTCTTCCCTGTGGAAATCATGCATGCCAATTTTTGAACAATTCTTTACCCAGTTTACCATCAACATGAATGCACTTGTATGTTCTCATCTTCTTCTCTGTTGTTGCCTAGATTCAAAAACCATAACAGATTCAGCTGGAAAAGTTCTGGTGGATGAGACAGAGGATCGAAGAAAAGATATTGGATAACTAGGGGCTGATAGACTGGAAAGAGGCTGGGAACTGGCCAGCACTGGTCTCCAGGGACCTTTGCACCCCCAATGCAAGCAAGGGGTCACACTGCTCAGCCCCCCGTTCTTTCGTGGAATTGAAGCCCTGCTAGGCTGGTCCATGAAGACCCCTCTAGATTCCATTCCACAGGAAGGGGTCTCCCAGCCTACAGAGCTCTGGAAGGGAAGGTGAGCAGAATTTTTAAAAAATAGCCAGTTGTCCCAGAAGGCCCACACTATACTCCAGGCCCAGTGATCTCAGGAGGCAAAAAATTGGGGACAATTTCCCTGCTCTTAAGAATGCTTGAAAAGTTAAAGCTTTTCTCCCTTAGGGTTTAGGGGACTTCTTGACAGGTGACAGTTTTGACTAGTCAGGACTAGCAGTCTACCAGGAAATAAATCATTGCGAAGTGTTTCTCAATTTGGCAGACGGAGATGAATGAAGAGGAATCCGGGGCCATGCATTTAATTCAACACACACAAAAGCCTGGATTCACACACTATGGTGCAGGATAGTTCACTACTATTAGCCAAGTGTCCTTGGGAAAAACATGCCTAATCTATGATGCTTCCTTGCTTTGTTAAAAACAAATAGACAACTACAATGATAAAATAATTCCTACCCCACTGGATGCCAGGATTATTAAGTCAAACAAGATATGAAATGTGCACTTCGATCTATAGAGCAGAATGCCAATGGAATTTGCTTCTTTTTATTATCTGTTTTCTCATTCTATTACCATTTTCATCCTGACAAGCCAACAAAATGCCACCTCTACCATGAAGGCTATTCTGGTCTTAGGTGTGAAATTAGCCTCTTTCTTCTCTGCATTCAAAGGGTATATGTTTATCCTTACCAGCAACTCTTTGAGTCCGTGTACTGTAGCCCACCAGGCTCCTCTGTCCATGGGATTCTCCAGGCAAGAATACTAGAGTGGGGTGCCATCCCTTCTCCAGGGTTTCTTCCTGTGGAAATCATGCATGCCAATTTTGAACAATTCTTTACCCAGTTTACCATCAACATGAATGCACTTGTATGTTCTCATCTTCTTCTCTGTTGTTGCCTAGATTCAAAAACCATAACAGATTCAGCTGGAAAAGTTCTGGTGGATGAGACAGAGGATCGAAGAAAAGATATTGGATAACTAGGGGCTGATAGACTGGAAAGAGGCTGGGAACTGGCCAGCACTGGTCTCCAGGGATCTTTGCAGCTACAATGCAAGCAAGGGGTCACACTGCTCAGCCCCCAGTTCTTTCGTGGAATTGAAGCCCTGCTAGGCTGGTCCATGAAGACCCCTCTAGATTCCATTCCACAGGAAGGGGTCTCCCAGCCTACAGAGCTCTGGAAGGGAAGGTGAGCAGAATTTTTAAAAAATAGCCAGTTGTCCCAGAAGGCCCACACTATACTCCAGGCCCAGTGATCTCAGGAGGCAAAAAATTGGGGACAATTTCCCTGCTCTTAAGAATGCTTGAAAAGTTAAAGCTTTTCTCCCTTAGGGTTTAGGGGACTTCTTGACAGGTGACAGTTTTGACTAGTCAGGACTAGCAGTCTACCAGGAAATAAATCATTGCGAAGTGTTTCTCAATTTGGCAGACGGAGATGAATGAAGAGGAATCCGGGGCCATGCATTTAATTCAACACACACAAAAGCCTGGATTCACACACTATGGTGCAGGATAGTTCACTACTATTAGCCAAGTGTCCTTGGGAAAAACATGCCTAATCTATGATGCTTCCTTGCTTTGTTAAAAACAAATAGACAACTACAATGATAAAATAATTCCTACCCCACTGGATGCCAGGATTATTAAGTCAAACAAGATATGAAATGTGCACTTCGATCTATAGAGCAGAATGCCAATGGAATTTGCTTCTTTTTATTATCTGTTTTCTCATTCTATTACCATTTTCATCCTGACAAGCCAACAAAATGCCACCTCTACCATGAAGGCTATTCTGGTCTTAGGTGTGAAATTAGCCTCTTTCTTCTCTGCATTCAAAGGGTATATGTTTATCCTTACCAAATACTATGGCATTCTTCCTGTCTTCTTTGAATTGAGCCTGAAATTGTCTATCTTTGCAGATGAATGTTCCTCCAAGACTTACAAGTCTCCCTTTTTCCATGGAGTCTGGTTAGAGGACGGGCTGAGAAAGAATTGGCAGCCAAAATTAATTCAAGTTTGTATAAACAAGGATATGTGTAATCAAATATAAACCCAGAAACCATATAAAACAGCTCCATGAACATCTCTTCATGAACACTGTGGTCTAGAAGTGTGATAACATCAATATTTTTTTTTGTCTGAATACTTAGATGATAACTATTCTATATTTAACTTGAATTATTTCATTAATATTAACAATTACACTAAATTATCATTCATGTTTTCATTCAGAGACAAATAATAACATTCTTAAAAATACTTGATTGAATTTGAGCAAAGGTCTCTTTTGCCTGCCTTTAGACGGCAAAATACTCATTCGTACAATCAATAAATATTTACTCCAGGCTGCTGCATTCTAGGCATTGGATTAACCACTAACCACAAGGCTGCTGAATAAAATAAGATGATGCCTACCTTCAGTGGGCTTATATGTGGAGGAAAGGAATGAAACAAATTAGTAAAAAAGTCAATAAAATTTTTACAAATTGTGAAAAGTTCTACTAAAATAAATCATTGCGAAGTGTTTCTCAATTTGGCAGACGGAGATGAATGAAGAGGAATCCGGGGCCATGCATTTAATTCAACACACACAAAGCCTGGATTCACACACTATGGTGCAGGATAGTTCACTACTATTAGCCAAGTGTCCTTGGGAAAAACATGCCTAATCTATGATGCTTCCTTGCTTTGTTAAAAACAAATAGACAACTACAATGATAAAATAATTCCTACCCCACTGGATGCCAGGATTATTAAGTCAAACAAGATATGAAATGTGCACTTCGATCTATAGAGCAGAATGCCAATGGAATTTGCTTCTTTTTATTATCTGTTTTCTCATTCTATTACCATTTTCATCCTGACAAGCCAACAAAATGCCACCTCTACCATGAAGGCTATTCTGGTCTTAGGTGTGAAATTAGCCTCTTTCTTCTCTGCATTCAAAGGGTATATGTTTATCCTTACCAAATACTATGGCATTCTTCCTGTCTTCTTTGAATTGAGCCTGAAATTGTCTATCTTTGCAGATGAATGTTCCTCCAAGACTTACAAGTCTCCCTTTTTCCATGGAGTCTGGTTAGAGGACGGGCTGAGAAAGAATTGGCAGCCAAAATTAATTCAAGTTTGTATAAACAAGGATATGTGTAATCAAATATAAACCCAGAAACCATATAAAACAGCTCCATGAACATCTCTTCATGAACACTGTGGTCTAGAAGTGTGATAACATCAATATTTTTTTTTGTCTGAATACTTAGATGATAACTATTCTATATTTAACTTGAATTATTTCATTAATATTAACAATTACACTAAATTATCATTCATGTTTTCATTCAGAGACAAATAATAACATTCTTAAAAATACTTGATTGAATTTGAGCAAAGGTCTCTTTTGCCTGCCTTTAGACGGCAAAATACTCATTCGTACAATCAATAAATATTTACTCCAGGCTGCTGCATTCTAGGCATTGGATTAACCACTAACCACAAGGCTGCTGAATAAAATAAGATGATGCCTACCTTCAGTGGGCTTATATGTGGAGGAAAGGAATGAAACAAATTAGTAAAAAAGTCAATAAAATTTTTACAAATTGTGAAAAGTTCTACTAAAAATGTACTCTGGCACAGGGGAAAAGAGGAATAAAATCAAAGAAATTCATTTTTATCACTGAGGAGATAAAAGGTACACCTTGGAAGTTTGAGAAGGAGTCAGGCAATAAATAAAAGAAGGAAGAATATTCCAGGAAGAGGACATGACATATGGGAAGACCACAAGTGTGAAAGAGCTTTAGTGTATTCAAGGACCAACACATGGATTAATGTGATTGCAGATGAAGAAATAACGACACAAAAGAAATTTGACGAAAAGTCACATCACACAGCAGACACCGCATAAATAGGTTGAATTTTATTCCAAGAGCAATAGAAAGAAAGGTGCTGATAACTATCATCAGGGAGTTATGTGGTCTGATGATATTTCAAGGTCACACTTGCTATGCTGTGGAGAATGGACCAAAGGATCTAAGAGAGGAAGTTGGGCGTCTACTGTGGTCATCTGGCCACGAGATGATGGTGGTCTTCCTGAACTAGTTGTGGTTATGACAGATGTGGAGATAAGTACATGAAGTTGATAGAAGTTTGGGAAATAGGATTGACAGAACTTGTGAGTGGATTGGATTTGAAAATGAGAGAAATGAAGGAATCATGACAAGACCTTGGTCTTTAGCTAGAATAATTGGATGGTTGGTGCATTTATTAGGTTAAACTGGAGAAAAGTTTTCATAGATGAGGATTCAAGCTCCACTTCGATAAGTCATGGATGGATAAGTTATGTAAATCTTTTATTTGTCATTTTCTCAATGTCTAAAAGAGTACCTAGTGTACAACGAGGAAATAAGTAAGCCTTTGCTGAATCAGAAAAGAAATTCTGTGATATTCCAAGTAGGCTTTTGGACAGGTGAGTCTAAAGTTTAGATTAGAGGTAAGAGTCAGAGACAGAAATTGGAAATTCATGAGCATTTAGATATTAATAGATCAGGCTTTGTTTTTGCATTCTAGGCATTGGATTAACCACTAACCACAAGGCTGCTGAATAAAATAAGATGATGCCTACCTTCAGTGGGCTTATATGTGGAGGAAAGGAATGAAACAAATTAGTAAAAAAGTCAATAAAATTTTTACAAATTGTGAAAAGTTCTACTAAAAATGTACTCTGGCACAGGGGAAAAGAGGAATAAAATCAAAGAAATTCATTTTTATCACTGAGGAGATAAAAGGTACACCTTGGAAGTTTGAGAAGGAGTCAGGCAATAAATAAAAGAAGGAAGAATATTCCAGGAAGAGGACATGACATATGGGAAGACCACAAGTGTGAAAGAGCTTTAGTGTATTCAAGGACCAACACATGGATTAATGTGATTGCAGATGAAGAAATAACGACACAAAAGAAATTTGACGAAAAGTCACATCACACAGCAGACACCGCATAAATAGGTTGAATTTTATTCCAAGAGCAATAGAAAGAAAGGTGCTGATAACTATCATCAGGGAGTTATGTGGTCTGATGATATTTCAAGGTCACACTTGCTATGCTGTGGAGAATGGACCAAAGGATCTAAGAGAGGAAGTTGGGCGTCTACTGTGGTCATCTGGCCACGAGATGATGGTGGTCTTCCTGAACTAGTTGTGGTTATGACAGATGTGGAGATAAGTACATGAAGTTGATAGAAGTTTGGGAAATAGGATTGACAGAACTTGTGAGTGGATTGGATTTGAAAATGAGAGAAATGAAGGAATCATGACAAGACCTTGGTCTTTAGCTAGAATAATTGGATGGTTGGTGCATTTATTAGGTTAAACTGGAGAAAAGTTTTCATAGATGAGGATTCAAGCTCCACTTCGATAAGTCATGGATGGATAAGTTATGTAAATCTTTTATTTGTCATTTTCTCAATGTCTAAAAGAGTACCTAGTGTACAACGAGGAAATAAGTAAGCCTTTGCTGAATCAGAAAAGAAATTCTGTGATATTCCAAGTAGGCTTTTGGACAGGTGAGTCTAAAGTTTAGATTAGAGGTAAGAGTCAGAGACAGAAATTGGAAATTCATGAGCATTTAGATATTAATAGATCATGATCAGCAGAATAAATCAAATAGGAAAATGGTGTAGAAGTAGAAGGGCTTCCCTGGTGGCTCAGTGGTAAAGAATTTGCCTGCAGGAGATGTGAGTTTAATCCCTGGGCTGGCATGATATCTGGGAGAAGGAAGTGACAACACACTTCAGTATTCTTGCTTAGGAAATCCCATGGAAAGAGAAGCCTGGCAGACTAGTCCATGGGGTTGTAAAATAGTCAGGCAGGACCTAGTAACTAAACAATAACAGTAGAAGTAGAAAGAGCTGAGGACCAAGCCCTGAGCAACATCACCTTTAAATAGTAAGTAAAAGGAATGAGTCAGAGAAGGAGCTGGAATGCAGAAGACAGTATGATAAAGGAATAGAAACAGAAGCACATGATAATCATGAGAGGTACTCAAGAGAAGAAAGTCTTACATGATCAACCATGTCTACTGGCTCTGAAAGCTTCAGTTAAAAATGAAGACATAGAATTAGCCACCAAATGTAGTTCCTTAAATCAAACACTAGGCCCAAGTGAACTCATTTTAATGGAACGTTCTCTTGGTTTTACCACTTGTTAATTATCACAAATGACAAAAAAAGGACTAATAATCCATGAATTGCGACTCAGGGAATGATAACTAATCCACAAAAATCTCAAGTTATGTAGTAATCTCTAATTTCTTAGGACAATACAGGACAATCTGTGTGAGATCAAAACACTGGCAGGTCAAGAATCAGATCCCAGCCTGCCATTTTCAGGTGTATATTCTTGGACTAGTTTTAAAGCCTTAGTAAGCACTAAACTCCAAATCTACCTAACTTGAGTGATACAAATAATATCTCACTTGCTTATTCACAGAGTATTAAATAATCAAAAAAGCTAATGTGTGTGATAGGACTTTGAATCTGGGAAAATATGTTACAAATATTAAGGGCTATTTATAATTACAGAAAGGAGTGCATCTTCACTCATTTATTCACTTTTCCAATATTCAGTAGCCTCAACTTCAGACAAGCTATTGAATAATGAAAAGGTTACTGTTCCTGTCTTCAAGTAGCTTCAAGTAGTCTGGTTGTATTGCCTTAATTTTGTTCATTTATATCCCTAAGGAAGTGTCCTAGGGTTTTGAAAAACATGTACTGTAGGAAAAGTGGTTATATGATACAAAGCTAGCATTTAATGCTAATTAAAAGAATGTCCCATGTAGCTGAACATATTAAAATATGTAATGCACTGAGAATCCTCCCTCAATGAAAGAAGTTCCCCATCCATTTTTCCCATAGTTTTGTGCCCCTTCAGTATTCTTGCTTAGGAAATCCCATGGAAAGAGAAGCCTGGCAGACTAGTCCATGGGGTTGTAAAATAGTCAGGCAGGACCTAGTAACTAAACAATAACAGTAGAAGTAGAAAGAGCTGAGGACCAAGCCCTGAGCAACATCACCTTTAAATAGTAAGTAAAAGGAATGAGTCAGAGAAGGAGCTGGAATGCAGAAGACAGTATGATAAAGGAATAGAAACAGAAGCACATGATAATCATGAGAGGTACTCAAGAGAAGAAAGTCTTACATGATCAACCATGTCTACTGGCTCTGAAAGCTTCAGTTAAAAATGAAGACATAGAATTAGCCACCAAATGTAGTTCCTTAAATCAAACACTAGGCCCAAGTGAACTCATTTTAATGGAACGTTCTCTTGGTTTTACCACTTGTTAATTATCACAAATGACAAAAAAAGGACTAATAATCCATGAATTGCGACTCAGGGAATGATAACTAATCCACAAAAAAATCTCAAGTTATGTAGTAATCTCTAATTTCTTAGGACAATACAGGACAATCTGTGTGAGATCAAAACACTGGCAGGTCAAGAATCAGATCCCAGCCTGCCATTTTCAGGTGTATATTCTTGGACTAGTTTTAAAGCCTTAGTAAGCACTAAACTCCAAATCTACCTAACTTGAGTGATACAAATAATATCTCACTTGCTTATTCACAGAGTATTAAATAATCAAAAAAGCTAATGTGTGTGATAGGACTTTGAATCTGGGAAAATATGTTACAAATATTAAGGGCTATTTATAATTACAGAAAGGAGTGCATCTTCACTCATTTATTCACTTTTCCAATATTCAGTAGCCTCAACTTCAGACAAGCTATTGAATAATGAAAAGGTTACTGTTCCTGTCTTCAAGTAGCTTCAAGTAGTCTGGTTGTATTGCCTTAATTTTGTTCATTTATATCCCTAAGGAAGTGTCCTAGGGTTTTGAAAAACATGTACTGTAGGAAAAGTGGTTATATGATACAAAGCTAGCATTTAATGCTAATTAAAAGAATGTCCCATGTAGCTGAACATATTAAAATATGTAATGCACTGAGAATCCTCCCTCAATGAAAGAAGTTCCCCATCCATTTTTTCCCATAGTGTTTTCCATGTTCCTGTAGGCCCATCTTCCTATTGTGACAAAATTCATGCCTCACTTCGAGTTATTCATAGTGTTCTCTAAATGGTTTCTATATTGAAGAGATTTTCCAAAGGCAGCATATTTGGATGCTAACCATGGCCTCTAGTGGGGAGGAAGAAAAAAGGACATTTTTTGAATTCTATAAATTGGTGGTCAATAGGAGACCAGCTATAAGGAGGAAAAAATCTTCAAACAAACCTTAGTTGATGGGATAGAAAAACCTTCCCAGTGGAGGCAGGGATGGAGAAAACCAGACTAGTAATTGCCTTCTTAGATCACTGCCTATTTATGAAGAACAATGACCCTCCACTGCCACCCTGGATGGGACGAGCACACGATGCCTCTGACAGTCACCAAAATTCTGCAAAAAGTCAGGCAATGACTAGAAACTCCTCAAACCCTTCCCTTCACTGCCAAGGATGGGACATGACTCCAGAGACTTGCCTCTGACAGTGTGTGGGTAGGTGGCAGGTGTAAGAGGTGCGAGACATTTTGAAGAAACACTTTAGAAGATGGCAGTCCTAGAAGGTCTTCTGTAGCATTGACTCTCACCCAAAAATGGTCCTCCAGATTATATAGGACATAAAGAGAGTACAGTGCAAAAGACTGCAGTCACTGAGGGCTTTCCCAGCAGCACTAGTGGTAAAGGACTTACTTACGAGTGCAGGAGATGTAAGAGATATAGATTCAGTCCCTGGGTGGGAATATTAACATTACTGAGCTTGAAATCCTGTCCTACTCATCACTTGCTGGGTGACCATAAACAGGGTAATAGTTGTGTCTACCTCATAAAGTTTTTGTCAGTATTAAGTAGCTTAACTCATGCAAAGCATATATCTCAGTGTAGGACATAGAGTAAGTAGTAAATACATGATCATTATGAATATTGTATCAGAAAAATGAAACAGAGACAGTGAAAATAATATGATCAATTGCCTTAATTTTGTTCATTTATATCCCTAAGGAAGTGTCCTAGGGTTTTGAAAAACATGTACTGTAGGAAAAGTGGTTATATGATACAAAGCTAGCATTTAATGCTAATTAAAAGAATGTCCCATGTAGCTGAACATATTAAAATATGTAATGCACTGAGAATCCTCCCTCAATGAAAGAAGTTCCCCATCCATTTTTTCCCATAGTGTTTTCCATGTTCCTGTAGGCCCATCTTCCTATTGTGACAAAATTCATGCCTCACTTCGAGTTATTCATAGTGTTCTCTAAATGGTTTCTATATTGAAGAGATTTTCCAAAGGCAGCATATTTGGATGCTAACCATGGCCTCTAGTGGGGAGGAAGAAAAAAGGACATTTTTTGAATTCTATAAATTGGTGGTCAATAGGAGACCAGCTATAAGGAGGAAAAATCTTCAAACAAACCTTAGTTGATGGGATAGAAAAACCTTCCCAGTGGAGGCAGGGATGGAGAAACCAGACTAGTAATTGCCTTCTTAGATCACTGCCTATTTATGAAGAACAATGACCCTCCACTGCCACCCTGGATGGGACGAGCACACGATGCCTCTGACAGTCACCAAAATTCTGCAAAAAGTCAGGCAATGACTAGAAACTCCTCAAACCCTTCCCTTCACTGCCAAGGATGGGACATGACTCCAGAGACTTGCCTCTGACAGTGTGTGGGTAGGTGGCAGGTGTAAGAGGTGCGAGACATTTTGAAGAAACACTTTAGAAGATGGCAGTCCTAGAAGGTCTTCTGTAGCATTGACTCTCACCCAAAAATGGTCCTCCAGATTATATAGGACATAAAGAGAGTACAGTGCAAAAGACTGCAGTCACTGAGGGCTTTCCCAGCAGCACTAGTGGTAAAGGACTTACTTACGAGTGCAGGAGATGTAAGAGATATAGATTCAGTCCCTGGGTGGGAATATTAACATTACTGAGCTTGAAATCCTGTCCTACTCATCACTTGCTGGGTGACCATAAACAGGGTAATAGTTGTGTCTACCTCATAAAGTTTTTGTCAGTATTAAGTAGCTTAACTCATGCAAAGCATATATCTCAGTGTAGGACATAGAGTAAGTAGTAAATACATGATCATTATGAATATTGTATCAGAAAAATGAAACAGAGACAGTGATAATAATATCCAGTCCTTGAAGTCACTTGACTCAGAAAGTATTTTTATTTTTAACGCAACTGATTCCCATTATAAATGGACTGCCCCTCTCAGGGGGTCCATTAGTTCAGGTAGCGCCATGGTGATTGTATCTTGTACTTAGTGGCACTGTTATATTCAAAATAGCAATATCACCAGCATTATTCAGTTTATTGCAGGTTATGCTAAGAATCCCAGTATCCAGTAGTCACAGAGTACAAAGGTGAGTAAGAGACTCTCCCAGTCACCAAAATACATCTTAGATGAGAAGTTCCATGAGAAATGTGTGTAGTCATCTGTTCTGCAAGGAAGAATTGGACCTCTGCCATGTTCCAGAGTTTGTGCATCAATAGTAACAAAACAAAGAAGCAGCCTTGAAGGACATAAATGGAGAGTATAGTTCTGTTTTGTCTATTATAGTGGAATTTCCCAAAGCAGGAGGCACAGGAAAGGTCCACGGACAGCCAATTATTTTTCATATGCATGTGATTTTGTGAAATGTCACCTTATGGGGGAAAATTGGTATTTTGTTACTTGTGTGTAAGCAGGTTTTATTCACTTTCCCCAACAAATGGGATGAGAACCTACCATTTAGAACAGGGAACACTTTTCAGTGTTCTGTGCTGACCTAAATGGGAAGGAAATCCAAAATGAGGAGATTATTAAATGTATTTGTATCACTGATTCACTTGCTGTACAATAGAAACTAACACAACATTGTAAAGCAATTGTACCCCAATAAAAATTATTTTTTAGAAACAAAATAAATTTAAAATGTGATGTGAAAGAGGAAGTAGCAAAGTGATTGTAGGCTATTTAAAAGACTTATGGGTAAGAGTGCAGGAGATGTAAGAGATATAGATTCAGTCCCTGGGTGGGAATATTAACATTACTGAGCTTGAAATCCTGTCCTACTCATCACTTGCTGGGTGACCATAAACAGGGTAATAGTTGTGTCTACCTCATAAAGTTTTTGTCAGTATTAAGTAGCTTAACTCATGCAAAGCATATATCTCAGTGTAGGACATAGAGTAAGTAGTAAATACATGATCATTATGAATATTGTATCAGAAAAATGAAACAGAGACAGTGATAATAATATCCAGTCCTTGAAGTCACTTGACTCAGAAAGTATTTTTATTTTTAACGCAACTGATTCCCATTATAAATGGACTGCCCCTCTCAGGGGGTCCATTAGTTCAGGTAGCGCCATGGTGATTGTATCTTGTACTTAGTGGCACTGTTATATTCAAAATAGCAATATCACCAGCATTATTCAGTTTATTGCAGGTTATGCTAAGAATCCCAGTATCCAGTAGTCACAGAGTACAAAGGTGAGTAAGAGACTCTCCCAGTCACCAAAATACATCTTAGATGAGAAGTTCCATGAGAAATGTGTGTAGTCATCTGTTCTGCAAGGAAGAATTGGACCTCTGCCATGTTCCAGAGTTTGTGCATCAATAGTAACAAAACAAAGAAGCAGCCTTGAAGGACATAAATGGAGAGTATAGTTCTGTTTTGTCTATTATAGTGGAATTTCCCAAAGCAGGAGGCACAGGAAAGGTCCACGGACAGCCAATTATTTTTCATATGCATGTGATTTTGTGAAATGTCACCTTATGGGGGAAAATTGGTATTTTGTTACTTGTGTGTAAGCAGGTTTTATTCACTTTCCCCAACAAATGGGATGAGAACCTACCATTTAGAACAGGGAACACTTTTCAGTGTTCTGTGCTGACCTAAATGGGAAGGAAATCCAAAATGAGGAGATTATTAAATGTATTTGTATCACTGATTCACTTGCTGTACAATAGAAACTAACACAACATTGTAAAGCAATTGTACCCCAATAAAAATTATTTTTTAGAAACAAAATAAATTTAAAATGTGATGTGAAAGAGGAAGTAGCAAAGTGATTGTAGGCTATTTAAAAGACTTATAGGGCTTCCCTGGCAATCCAATGGGTAAAGACTCCACCTCGCAGTGCAAGGGATGCCTGTTGGATCCCTGGCCTGGGAAGATCCCACGTGCTGCAGATCAGCTGGACTGATGTGTCCAATTGCCTAGCCAAAGCTCTGGAGTGTATGTACCCAGAGCCAGTACTCTGCAGAGAGAGAGGTCACTGCAATGGGAGGCCCGCACATGCCAAACAACAAAGATAGATGAAAATAAATAAATGTAAGACCAATAAAAGTGGACAAAAAATTAAAAAAAAAAAGAAAGAAAGAAAGGACATATTTGTGATGAGTTCAAGGTGGCAGGCTGAGCTGGTGCCTCTTCTGCTCTTCATGAAAAATCTCACAAGAAGCCAGAAAATATATTTCAAATAATGCAAGAAACAGAACAAATCCACAAAAACAAGTTAGTGGCATTAACAGACTAGGAATGAAGACTCTTGATGATATGAAGCAGAGATAAGAAGTAAGAGAAGAGACTAAGCAGGCACACAGGTGCACATGCTCACTCATGTGTATGCATACAGAAGCACTTCAGGGGATCTGTAAGTGTGGTCAGGAGAGCCAAGAATGTGGGATGTCCATCGACAGAAATACAAGAACATGGTTCTAGGCAGGGGGAATGAGTATGAATGACCCATCACAGGGGCAAGACCAGGCATATTTGGAAACATAAAGGTCTCTAAATGGATTGGTGTGTAACTCATTCTGAAATAAATGTTACTCCTTGTACCAATGAAACCATATTCTGAGTCCCCAGTGTAGAGTTCACAGTTATCCACACTTTATCCCCAGGATTTCCTTCATATCTGATTTGTCAATGTATCTCCCCAACCATGCTTGATGCCCCAAATGCACTTGCTGACTGGTTATTTTTTAAATTCTATATGCTCTAGACTCACACTGTGCCCCATTTGGGGTGACTCCCCTTACCTGTGTCTTTGAAAGGCTGTCACCCTCTTCTGGAAGTCAACTTCAAATGATCCAGTTTTGTGAAGGAATAAATTCTTTCCTTACAACAATCTAGTATATACATATGTATGTATGTATATATGTACATACATATATAAGTATACATGTATATATTGTTTAGTGACATAATTGAGGTTCACTGTTGAGGGTTTGTTTAGTGGCATGCTTTCCTTGTCTGTGTCTTTATTTACCCAATATGACCATCTTCAAAATAAGGAATGTCTCTAAAGCATAATACCATAGAACTCATAGAAGAGAACATGGGTTAAACATTCTTGGACATAAATCAGAGTAGTATTTTCTTAGATCAGTCTCCCAAAGCCAAAGAAATGAAGCCTAACATAAACAAATGAAAGCAAATCAAAATTTATAGCTTTTGCACAGCAAAAGAAATCATCAACAAAATGAAAAGACTACATATGGAATAGGCATAAGTATTGGCAAACAATGCAACCAACAGGGGGTTAATCTCCAGAGTATTCAAACTGGTATAACTTAATACCAAAAAACAAACAACCCAATCAAAATATGAGTTGAAGATCTAAATATACATTTCTCCAAAGAAGACATACAGATGACCAACAGGAACACAAAAAGATGTTCAGTGTAACTAATTAATGTACTCAGTCATGTCTGACTCTTTGGGGCTCCATGGACTATAACCCACCAGGCTCCTCTGCCCGTGGAATTTCCCAGCCGTGAATACTGGCATAGGGTGTCATTTCCTACTGTAGAGGATCTTCCCAACACAAGGATCAAACCTGTGTCTCTAGTATCACCTGAGAAGCCCAACTAATTATTATAGAAATGCAGATCAAAACCAGAATCAAAACCAGAATCATCTCACACTGGTCAGAATGGTCTTTAAAATGTTTACAAATAATAAAGGCTGGATAGAGTATGGAGAAAAAAGAATCCTCCAACACTGTTGATGCAACCATTATGGAAAGCAGTATGAAGTGTCCTTAAAAAATTAAAATCAGGACTTCCCCTGGTGGTCCAGTGGGTAAGGACACCGCCTTGCAGTGCAAGGGGTGCCGGTTCAAGTCCTGGCCTGGGAAGATCCCACGTGCCGCGGAGCGGCTGGACCGATGTGTCCAATTACTGAGCCAGAGCTCTGGAGAGCATGCGCCCAGAGCTGGCGCTCTGCAACGACAGACGCCACCGCGATGGGAGGCCCACAGGAGCCAAAGAACAAAGACGGATGAACAGAGAGAAATGAAAGACCAAGCTTCCCTCCCTCCCGAACCCGACCCCCGCCCAAAATAAATAAATAAATAAATAAATAAATAAATCTTTAAAAAAAAATTAAAATCATACCATTTCTAGGCATATATCTGGAGAAAACTTTAATTCAAAAAGACACATGCACCCTAATGTTCACAATAGAACTATTTACAATAGCCAAGAAATGAAAGCAATTTAAATGTTCATCAACAGATGAATAGACAAAGGGTAGATGGTGTATATATACACAGTGGAATGCTACTCAGCCATAGAAAAGAATGAAGTAATGCCATTTGCAGCAACATGAATGAACCCAGAGATTATTGTACTAAAAGTAAGTCAGACAAAGACAGATATTACATGATAATACTTATATGTGGAATCTAAAAGACAATACCAATAGGTCCATGTTAAAAAACCAGAAATGGATTCATAGGCATAGAAAGCAAATTTATGGTTATTGAAAGGAAAAATGAGGTTGGGGAGGGATAAATTACAAGTATGAGATTAACAGATACAAATTACTGTGCATAAAATAGGTGGGCAAATAAGGATTTACTACATTCAATATTATGTAAAAATCTATAACAAAACATAATTATATATAATTAAATCACTTTACTCTATACCTGAAACTAACACAATGTTGTAACTCAGCTATCTTTCAATTAAAACTAAGTAAAAATGGAAGGAATTTCTCTCAGAACTTTGCACACAGCAGAAACATGCAGAACCGTATATAGAATATGGTAGCTACTTAGTAGGTATTTGTGAAATGAAGGAGAACACTTTAATAGATTGTGTGTGACATGTTTTGGGAATGTAAAGGCTGAACCCTTGTGAAGAAAGACCTTGAAAGCAAGATGAGAAGGTTTGGGTGAATTCAGTGGGCCAGGGAGAACCGTGGCAACTCTGGGTAACACTTGGAAAACCCAAGAGGAGTCAGTATATTAACAGAAAAGTATGTGGACAAGGTGCCATACAAAAGTCTGTCACATAATGGGTTTATCGCGAGAATATTGTTTTAAGAGATGGGCCAGAATTAAGAATTTGGCCCCAAATAAAACTTAAAGGGAAAAAAAAAGTACAAATAGAAAATACGGCCAAGCTGCCAGAGAAGGTAACTTGAAACACAGATGTTTTGATGGCTGCATGCAAAGCTCACTTTGAACAAATGCTTTTTACACTATGGCCCTTGGTAGGTACATGATTTTAATTAAGCAGGGAGATAAAGGACAACACCATGTGAAAAATAGGCATGCCATGCAAGAGACATGAGATCTGGAGATGGGCTTGTTTATGGCATTCTTGTCAATACCTTTGTCATTTCAGTGCTCTGTTTATTTTTAAATCCAGGCTTTGTTTTGCATTGTCGGCAAGAAAAGTCTTCATTTCCAGCCAGGTTTTGATGTGAGATGTTTATTCAAAACTCCAAATAAATCAAGCAAATTCCTTTTTTTTTTTTTTTTCCTGAAAATTTACACGACTTGAGACTTGGAGGGAGAGTTTACGAGAAACAGTTAAAAAAAAAAAAAAAAAGATGCTAAAGCAGTCCATTTGCTAATATATTTAGGTGTTTCCTAAGACAAAAACCCTGGGATAATGAGGAGTGGGGATTGCCTTCTTGGGAGTGAGTTTCGAAGAGACAGCATCATGCAAAGAAAGCAGATGTGAGTATGTGAGCCCCAACCCTGGCCTTACTCTCTTGAGAATGATCTTGGGAAAGTCACTTCATCTTTGAGCCTCTGTGACATGATGCTCCATCTCCATGTGGAGGGAGGCCCTCACCAGCCCCAGCCCCAGAACTCCTGTGACACAGGGCATAGGCATGTGCGTGGGAAAGCTCTCTCTGTCCTCCAGATCTCAGGGGACCGTACAGTCCAGGCCCCTGGCCTCTGTCTTAGAGCACTACTTTCCCTTCTCCACAGATGATGTGAGGTTCCTGGCTCAGGTCTTGCTCAGGGATCCAAAGAAGGGAGTCAACTTAGGGATGAGGTCCCTCACTCCTTTCTATTGATTGTGCATTCCAGGATACAGTCCCTAAGATCCTATTTTCCTCTTCCTGGGGGGCACAAGGACTAGGATGCCTAGGAAGGAGAAGAAGTCATTTTGATGACCGCTGTCACAGGCTACCTCTTTTGTGACAGAATTTTGTGTCACCTGTCTCAAAAGTCCCCACATCTTCTGTAAAGTCAGATTTAGAGTGGATTTAGAGCTTTATGTCTCGCAAAGGGGTCAACTTGAAACACAGATTTTTAATCAAATTTGCTTTTTACACTATGGCCCTTGGTAGGTACATGATTTTAATTAAGCAGGGAGATAAAGGACAACACCATGTGAAAAATAGGCATGCCATGCAAGAGACATGAGATCTGGAGATGGGCTTGTTTATGGCATTCTTGTCAATACCTTTGTCATTTCAGTGCTCTGTTTATTTTTAAATCCAGGCTTTGTTTTGCATTGTCGGCAAGAAAAGTCTTCATTTCCAGCCAGGTTTTGATGTGAGATGTTTATTCAAAACTCCAAATAAATCAAGCAAATTCCTTTTTTTTTTTTTTTTCCTGAAAATTTACACGACTTGAGACTTGGAGGGAGAGTTTACGAGAAACAGTTAAAAAAAAAAAAAAAAAGATGCTAAAGCAGTCCATTTGCTAATATATTTAGGTGTTTCCTAAGACAAAAACCCTGGGATAATGAGGAGTGGGGATTGCCTTCTTGGGAGTGAGTTTCGAAGAGACAGCATCATGCAAAGAAAGCAGATGTGAGTATGTGAGCCCCAACCCTGGCCTTACTCTCTTGAGAATGATCTTGGGAAAGTCACTTCATCTTTGAGCCTCTGTGACATGATGCTCCATCTCCATGTGGAGGGAGGCCCTCACCAGCCCCAGCCCCAGAACTCCTGTGACACAGGGCATAGGCATGTGCGTGGGAAAGCTCTCTCTGTCCTCCAGATCTCAGGGGACCGTACAGTCCAGGCCCCTGGCCTCTGTCTTAGAGCACTACTTTCCCTTCTCCACAGATGATGTGAGGTTCCTGGCTCAGGTCTTGCTCAGGGATCCAAAGAAGGGAGTCAACTTAGGGATGAGGTCCCTCACTCCTTTCTATTGATTGTGCATTCCAGGATACAGTCCCTAAGATCCTATTTTCCTCTTCCTGGGGGGCACAAGGACTAGGATGCCTAGGAAGGAGAAGAAGTCATTTTGATGACCGCTGTCACAGGCTACCTCTTTTGTGACAGAATTTTGTGTCACCTGTCTCAAAAGTCCCCACATCTTCTGTAAAGTCAGATTTAGAGTGGATTTAGAGCTTTATGTCTCTGAAAAGGGCAAACAGTTACCTGGCCATGAGAGCAGAAGCACAGGGATACGGCCTCTCCCTCTTTTTCTTTCTCTTTCCCTTCCTTTTAGTCTCCAACTCCCCCAGAACAACTTTGCCTCTTGAAAAGGGCTCTTCTCCCACCTTCTGTCCTTCCCACTGCTGAGTTCTACATGTCTACCTTTATGTACCCATTACACGTTCTTATTTTTGCCCCTTGGCTTGTTTGGCCTATCTCCTCCCCTATCTAGTCCAAATTCTGCATTTCCAGATGACTTGTACCCAGGAAAGCATTTTTGTCATGCAAAGCCAACCAAAGCCCCTCCCTTTGTCTTCAAGGGAAGCACCTGCCTTACAGATCATAGTGTGTGCTGAGTCGCTTCAGTTGTGTCAGGCTCTGTGCAACCCCATGAACTGTAGCCTCTCAGGCTTCTCTGTCTGTGGGATTCTATAGGCAAGAAT
Source organism: Tragulus kanchil (assembly GCA_022376925.1). Taxonomy (NCBI): domain Eukaryota; kingdom Metazoa; phylum Chordata; class Mammalia; order Artiodactyla; family Tragulidae; genus Tragulus; species Tragulus kanchil. The sequence continues at coordinate 177,016,781 of JAIOJX010000032.1, forward strand.
ACTGGAGAGGATTTCCATGCCCTCTTCCAGGAGATTTTATGGTCTTTAAATTCAGATCAAATTCCCACTGGATCAGTTACAAGCTGTGCGATGCAAGCCAGGTGGACCACCCATCCAACCTTCAGAAAGGTCTTTGAAGAATTGCTCTAATGATTAAGCCACATTGTTAATACCCATACCCATCAGGTGGTGGTGGTCATTTAGTCATTAAGTTGTGTCTGACTCTTTGTGACCCCGCGGACTAGATCACCAGGCTCTTCTGTCCGTCGAATTTCCTAGGCAAGAATATTGGAATGGGCTGCCATGTCTCCTCCAGGAGATCTTCCCAACCCAGGGATGGAATCCCAGTCTCCCACATTGCAGGTAGACTCTTTACTGACTGGATTAAGAGGGAAATCTTTATACCCTCAGAGTCCCTAGCAAATAAAAGAGCAAGTTATGGCAGTATGAGCTGTAAGAGGAGTAATAGGAAGAACGGGAGGCAGAGGGATTAAGAGCACGATGGCAGTGTCAGCAAAAGCAGAAGCGGAGGAAGCAGCCCCGGAGGTCCAGAGGGCGGAGCAGGACAGGGGTAGGGATCGTGATGGCACAGGTTCAGTGGAGCGCAGGCTGTGGAGAACTAGGAATCCCATACTTTCTTACCTCAGTCCTGTTCCAGGAGCTTGCATTCCAGGTTCTGACCTACATGTTAAATGTGTGGTCCACAGCAAGTGGCGTAACTTCTAGGTGCCTTGGATCTTTCCTCCTCATCCCAGTCCTGTTGGCCTCACTTGGTGGGTGTGATGCTGACTGGAAGTGACAGGTCGAAGTGGGCTGCGAGCTGTGAAGTGCTGTGCACCTGTCCCTTCGGGCACTTCCTTAGGTTATGGCTGCCTTTGCTTTCCTGCATCCTCTCACCTACAAGCCTCTGCTGGAACCTGACTCCCCAGGTTCTTCCAAGAGGGTTTGTTGATACGTGACTGGCTAATCCAAAATGCAGAGGTACAGAGCGTACAAAGGCATCTTGAAAATGAGACTGACCTGGGCCTGGGTGAGCAGAATCAGTGGGGAAGAGAATTCAGGATCTTTGCATCATTATAAATTATGCTCCTCATACAAATATCTTTAGAGGGGCAAAATGAAGGCTCCTGGCACCTAAGATCCACCTTCCTTACTGTAACACTGTGAACAAACTCCGTCACATCCCCCTTTCCTAATGTGGGAGAGACACAGAGCCTGCTAAGCTCAGAGGAGGTGCTCCTCTGATAGACATGGAGGAAGACTTTACCTCTGAATGCTTCAAGCAATTGAGTTTTCCTACTATCCTCAGCATGGCTATGAGCAGAGTTATGTTTTATTTCCAAATACGGCATGCGTTCGAGAATTGCTCTTACTTCGTAACAGCTCTGCCTCTCTCGGGAAGTGCATTGCAATTAAACTTCATGAGAAGTTTTATGTGGTTTTGATACAGCATCCCCCTTCTGAATGTCCTTCTAAATGAATTTCTAAACCTGCAGTCAGTGCCCATTAACTCAGAGTGTGCAGACGAGCTGCCCATGATTAATAAAAAATAACAGCTTGCCAAGCAGCAGTGTTAACGTGCACTGTGTTTTACAATATCTCAATTAATTGTAGGTTACTAGTTTTAGAAGGGGAAGGCACATTACAGATCATCCACATGGCTGTCTCCTCCCTACTCAGAAATGGGGTAGTTAACATCCACAGAAGGTGAGGCATAAATGGCTAATCCATGACAACATAGGTCATTTGGAGGTAAGACCCTACAGAAAGTGAAGATGTTAGTCATTCAGTCACATCTAACTCTTTGTGACCCTGTGGACTTTAGCCTATCAGGCTTCTCTGTCCACAGAATTTCCCAGACAAGAATGCTGAGGTGGGCTGCCATGCCCGTCTCCAGAGGATCTTCCTGACCCAGGGGTCAAGACTCCATATCTGACATTGTTGGCAATATCCACAGGTACCCTTCACAATGAATTTCTTCCCCTTGGACAAATGGGCCCCTACTTTGTCTCCATGCCCAGCTCTCTAACTCCACAACAACCCCCCACCCCGCAACACACACACATCCAAGAAGCTTAAAGTCCTAAGCTCCTAAGTGATAGATTGGACATAATCATACGTTGCTGTTTTTCTAGTTTTGAATTAACTTCAGCTTAGACTGCTGGTCCATCCTCCAGGCCAATGGGCCTTCCTTAGGCTGAACTTCCCATAACCTTTAGTCTGTTGCCCTCCAGTGGCCCAACCTTCAAAGCTGGCGAAGTCCCACAGCCCCTTTCTTTCTCTATCTTGTCCATTCCTGTCTATGGGGCAGAGTACATGGCACCAATCACACCTCAAGGCCATTACTAACCTATGTCATGACATCAACATTGAATTACAGTAAATAATGCCTAAATGTAGTCTTAAAATTAATAAATGATCTTGAAAATCCACCTGAAGTTGGTGATAAGACTTAAGCTACGTGTTCACCCACTTAGGTCACTTCCTCTTTCTGTGTTCTTCATCTGTCTCAGTCTCTTTGGTTGGTAGGGTGGTGGCCTAGAATTAGTTGTGTTTAATGATGTGTAGCATGCTCAGTCACTTGGTCATGTCAGACTCTTTGCAGCCCCATGAACTGTAGCCCACCAGGCTCCTCTGTCCATTGGATTTGTTTTCATGCAATAATGTTAGAGTGGGTTGCCATTTCCTCCTCTAGGGGACGTTCCAGATCCAAAGATCAAACCTGCGTATCCTGTGTCTCTGGCATTTCAGGTGGATTCTTTACTGCTGAGCCATTGGGAAATTCTTTCCCAAAGAAGGCAATTAAGAGCTTGTACATAAGCTATTTCCCACTCTCAGAACCCTTTTGATGTCATTCAGTCACTGTCGTGTCCAACTCTTCGCAACTCCACGGACTGTAGCACACCAAGCTTCCCTGTCCTCACTGTCTCCCGGAGTTTTACTCAAACTCATGTCCGTTAAGTCAGTGATGCTATCCAATCATCTCTTCGTCTGCCACCTGCTTTTTATTCTGCTCTCAAACTTCCCCAGCATAAGAGTCAGAACCCATAAAAGCCAATTTTGAGAGATTAGGGTCCTAGTATGTAGGGATGCTGGTTCCCTGAGCCACTAGATGGAAGGAGCCCCTGCCAAACCTCCTCACATTTTGCACAAGGAATAAATATGCTTCTGTTTTGCTCAGCAGCTGAGGTAGCAGGCCTTATAGATTACTGCAGCAGAGCTTAGCCCATCCTAATACACAGCATAGTTTCTTCCCATCCCCTAAACAATGTGTTCCCCATGCCCTGTTGTCTGTCATTCACTCCTAATGATAATCATACGTTGCTGTTTTCCTAGTTTTGAATTAACTTCAGCTTAGACTGCTGGTCCATCCTCCAGGCCAATGGGCCTTCCTTAGGCTGAACTTCCCATAACCTTTAGTCTGTTGCCCTCCAGTGGCCCAACCTTCAAAGCTGGCGAAGTCCCACAGCCCCTTTCTTTCTCTATCTTGTCCATTCCTGTCTATGGGGCAGAGTACATGGCACCAATCACACCTCAAGGCCATTACTAACCTATGTCATGACATCAACATTGAATTACAGTAAATAATGCCTAAATGTAGTCTTAAAATTAATAAATGATCTTGAAAATCCACCTGAAGTTGGTGATAAGACTTAAGCTACGTGTTCACCCACTTAGGTCACTTCCTCTTTCTGTGTTCTTCATCTGTCTCAGTCTCTTTGGTTGGTAGGGTGGTGGCCTAGAATTAGTTGTGTTTAATGATGTGTAGCATGCTCAGTCACTTGGTCATGTCAGACTCTTTGCAGCCCCATGAACTGTAGCCCACCAGGCTCCTCTGTCCATTGGATTTGTTTTCATGCAATAATGTTAGAGTGGGTTGCCATTTCCTCCTCTAGGGGACGTTCCAGATCCAAAGATCAAACCTGCGTATCCTGTGTCTCTGGCATTTCAGGTGGATTCTTTACTGCTGAGCCATTGGGAAATTCTTTCCCAAAGAAGGCAATTAAGAGCTTGTACATAAGCTATTTCCCACTCTCAGAACCCTTTTGATGTCATTCAGTCACTGTCGTGTCCAACTCTTCGCAACTCCACGGACTGTAGCACACCAAGCTTCCCTGTCCTCACTGTCTCCCGGAGTTTTACTCAAACTCATGTCCGTTAAGTCAGTGATGCTATCCAATCATCTCTTCGTCTGCCACCTGCTTTTTATTCTGCTCTCAAACTTCCCCAGCATAAGAGTCAGAACCCATAAAAGCCAATTTTGAGAGATTAGGGTCCTAGTATGTAGGGATGCTGGTTCCCTGAGCCACTAGATGGAAGGAGCCCCTGCCAAACCTCCTCACATTTTGCACAAGGAATAAATATGCTTCTGTTTTGCTCAGCAGCTGAGGTAGCAGGCCTTATAGATTACTGCAGCAGAGCTTAGCCCATCCTAATACACAGCATAGTTTCTTCCCATCCCCTAAACAATGTGTTCCCCATGCCCTGTTGTCTGTATCTTTATCTTCACACTCTTCCTGGACACTTTCATGTATCCCAACATCCTCCCCCAACCCATGTGCTGAAACCACACAGAAAATACTCTCGAGATTCAGACGCATATTGCCAACAACTTGGCAAGTTCCACCGAGAATCTATTAGGAAGCTACTGTCCATGTATCCAGAAGCAAGGCAGTTCTCCTCCCCTACCTGTTCCTCTGTTCTGTCTTGGTCGGCTCAACTATTGGCTTCACCATGTCTAGGAATATGGAGACAAGTCTGGACATGCCTTCTCCTTCCCTCCTGCCACTCACAGCACACCGATCCTGCAGCACCTCTGGCAGTTCTTGAAACCCTCCATCTTTCCACCCTGCAGTCATTGCTTACTTATTTCACCATCTCTCATCTCTCTTCCAAAACATCCTCTTACCTAGTTTTCTGTGCCCCACTCCTGTCCATTTCCATGTGCTTTCCTTCCCACTGCAAACAGAGTTTGGGGAAACAAGCTTTCCTATTCCTGACTTAAAATCCTCCAGGTCTCCCTTGACCCTAAAACTCGATGGAATTTTTAAGGCCCTTTATGATGAGGAACCAACATAGTAAGGCGTGTCAGAAATCAAATGGATTAAGAGCTTGTACATAAGCTATTTCCACTCTCAGAACCCTTTTGATGTCATTCAGTCACTGTCGTGTCCAACTCTTCGCAACTCCACGGACTGTAGCACACCAAGCTTCCCTGTCCTCACTGTCTCCCGGAGTTTTACTCAAACTCATGTCCGTTAAGTCAGTGATGCTATCCAATCATCTCTTCGTCTGCCACCTGCTTTTTATTCTGCTCTCAAACTTCCCCAGCATAAGAGTCAGAACCCATAAAAGCCAATTTTGAGAGATTAGGGTCCTAGTATGTAGGGATGCTGGTTCCCTGAGCCACTAGATGGAAGGAGCCCCTGCCAAACCTCCTCACATTTTGCACAAGGAATAAATATGCTTCTGTTTTGCTCAGCAGCTGAGGTAGCAGGCCTTATAGATTACTGCAGCAGAGCTTAGCCCATCCTAATACACAGCATAGTTTCTTCCCATCCCCTAAACAATGTGTTCCCCATGCCCTGTTGTCTGTATCTTTATCTTCACACTCTTCCTGGACACTTTCATGTATCCCAACATCCTCCCCCAACCCATGTGCTGAAACCACACAGAAAATACTCTCGAGATTCAGACGCATATTGCCAACAACTTGGCAAGTTCCACCGAGAATCTATTAGGAAGCTACTGTCCATGTATCCAGAAGCAAGGCAGTTCTCCTCCCCTACCTGTTCCTCTGTTCTGTCTTGGTCGGCTCAACTATTGGCTTCACCATGTCTAGGAATATGGAGACAAGTCTGGACATGCCTTCTCCTTCCCTCCTGCCACTCACAGCACACCGATCCTGCAGCACCTCTGGCAGTTCTTGAAACCCTCCATCTTTCCACCCTGCAGTCATTGCTTACTTATTTCACCATCTCTCATCTCTCTTCCAAAACATCCTCTTACCTAGTTTTCTGTGCCCCACTCCTGTCCATTTCCATGTGCTTTCCTTCCCACTGCAAACAGAGTTTGGGGAAACAAGCTTTCCTATTCCTGACTTAAAATCCTCCAGGTCTCCCTTGACCCTAAAACTCGATGGAATTTTTAAGGCCCTTTATGATGAGGAACCAACATAGTAAGGCGTGTCAGAAATCAAATCCTTGGAAATCGAACCCTCTGGGGACAACTCAGTTTTCCCCTGGGAAAGTCCCTTAACTTCTCTAAGTATCATTGTTCTCATCTATCCCAAAGGGTAAATAATGCCTCTTTTATTGGATTACTGTGAGGACTGAATCTGATTATTCATAGTCATGTAATTATCATTCAAAATTATTATTCAGATTATTATTAGTAATACTAAGAATCACTATAATGTCTACTTTCAATGGTCAGCCAATATGTTAAACCATTTACATCCATGGAATCTTATTTAATTTTTCTGACACATCTACCTTACCTTAGATGTAGGCAGGTGAGTAACTTGTCCAAGAAAGAACTGGTAGTAGGTTGCAGAATGGAGAATTAAGCACAGGTCTGTCTGACTACATATTTGGTGCTCTTTCCACGGAGTTTGGGTCAGGGAGCAACATATTAAGCAAACACTTAATATCTGGAAATGGATAAATGACTGTAAAGATAATAGATCATGCAGACAATGTTATAGAATAGAATTGCCACCAAGAAGTCATATCTACATAGAATGAAATACAAGTATAAATAGGGAAAGCAACAGTACTGACATGATAGGGCTGTATTAAGGTCACATCAGGGCAATATATTCATAGTGCCTGAAAAATTCCTGATGAATTCTGTTAAAATGTCATCATCATCATCATCATTGGTATTACTGCCAGTGATAAGAATCAGGACACAAATTTTGCTTATTTTTCATGATAAACTATAGAAAACAACACAGAGACATAGACAAGACTGGGAAAAAAATGATCACAGGCTACCAATGGGTCCCTCCAGTTTGTTTAATTACAAGTGATTTTTTTCTCTCTACTTTATCTCCATTTGCTCACATTTTTGATGATGAATATATGTTATTTTATAAGGAAAAAAAACCTTTACTCTGTTTTTGGACTTGGAGTTTTGTTTTCTGATCTCACTGATTTTTTTCTACAGGACCATCTTTGGTCATTAAATTCATTTAAAAGCTCTGATCCATTTTTGATCATCTGAAATATAGTGACAGGCACCAAAATCAATCCAGCATTCAAGGTTTGCAAGGAGCATAAATTATTTGAGAAGTCATGTCAAGTAGAGTTTATTCCAAGGTTTGCTTGCACATTTTAATCAGAAAACACAGAAGGTATATGCAGCTCAGATTGAAATAGCCCTTCACCTTGTACCAGAGCCAGGTTGACTTACTGTGAGGACTGAATCTGATTATTCATAGTCATGTAATTATCATTCAAAATTATTATTCAGATTATTATTAGTAATACTAAGAATCACTATAATGTCTACTTTCAATGGTCAGCCAATATGTTAAACCATTTACATCCATGGAATCTTATTTAATTTTTCTGACACATCTACCTTACCTTAGATGTAGGCAGGTGAGTAACTTGTCCAAGAAAGAACTGGTAGTAGGTTGCAGAATGGAGAATTAAGCACAGGTCTGTCTGACTACATATTTGGTGCTCTTTCCACGGAGTTTGGGTCAGGGAGCAACATATTAAGCAAACACTTAATATCTGGAAATGGATAAATGACTGTAAAGATAATAGATCATGCAGACAATGTTATAGAATAGAATTGCCACCAAGAAGTCATATCTACATAGAATGAAATACAAGTATAAATAGGGAAAGCAACAGTACTGACATGATAGGGCTGTATTAAGGTCACATCAGGGCAATATATTCATAGTGCCTGAAAAATTCCTGATGAATTCTGTTAAAATGTCATCATCATCATCATCATTGGTATTACTGCCAGTGATAAGAATCAGGACACAAATTTTGCTTATTTTTCATGATAAACTATAGAAAACAACACAGAGACATAGACAAGACTGGGAAAAAAATGATCACAGGCTACCAATGGGTCCCTCCAGTTTGTTTAATTACAAGTGATTTTTTTCTCTACTTTATCTCCATTTGCTCACATTTTTGATGATGAATATATGTTATTTTATAAGGAAAAAAAACCTTTACTCTGTTTTTGGACTTGGAGTTTTGTTTTCTGATCTCACTGATTTTTTTCTACAGGACCATCTTTGGTCATTAAATTCATTTAAAAGCTCTGATCCATTTTTGATCATCTGAAATATAGTGACAGGCACCAAAATCAATCCAGCATTCAAGGTTTGCAAGGAGCATAAATTATTTGAGAAGTCATGTCAAGTAGAGTTTATTCCAAGGTTTGCTTGCACATTTTAATCAGAAAACACAGAAGGTATATGCAGCTCAGATTGAAATAGCCCTTCACCTTGTACCAGAGCCAGGTTGACTTACTGTTTGCTGGCTGATAGGACTGGCAGAAGTTACAACTGGTATGATAGACGCAGTCTGGGCAGGAACTGAGGGAAACACATAAAGAAACATTTATTTTAAAAAAGTAAATCAACCATAAAGATCCTCCCAGCAGACCTATGTGATGGAAGCCTCTCTCTCATTTTCTCCTTGGCAAAATTTAATCTATCGCTGGGGTTTTTCAAGCGTCATATTCAAAGAGATGCAAATTCGTCAAAGCTGAGACCCCAGCTGACTTTTAGCACCTTGTGAATGTCAAAGGGGTTTAGAGGTTGAAGGACTTACCTCCTTCTATCCTAACTCAAATACATATGTGTGTTGGGGGGTGGGGGATGCAGGCACGTGTGTGTATATATTTACATGTATATGTACATATATTTAAGAAGACTAAAATAGAGCACGCATCTACCTATGTACTCACTGTCTTCTTTGTGTGCATCTATTGCAGCAAAAACTGAAATTTAAATGAAAAATACCACACTGAGAGACAAAAGTGCAATTGAGAATATCCACAGTCTATCACTAAACCATAGGACTAGCAAGAGAGGTTTTCTTGCTTTGTTGTGATTCCTTTAAATGCAATCATTGTATCCACGGGCTGCTTCACAATCCACTCCAATTAACCAGTTTAGGGATAACTATTAACTCATGAGTGATCTCTGTCCTCCACACAGTTCACTGCCCATAATTCCCTTAAGTAATATAAGTCATGTATTTACAATAAAAATAAGAGGTGTTAATTAACATCTCCTACACAGTTCTGGTTGACGGGAGATTCATGCTCTGCGTGGTAGTAGCGAGATTGTCCTAGAGTTGGTTTCCCTTCCATCTTCACACAAATAAAGGCTCAGTCTACTAATGGAAATTCTGTAACTGAAGTCCTAAGAGAAAAATGATGTTAGCTTTCTTGAAAAAAGTCATTATTTTGACGATCATCTGAAATATAGTGACAGGCACCAAAATCAATCCAGCATTCAAGGTTTGCAAGGAGCATAAATTATTTGAGAAGTCATGTCAAGTAGAGTTTATTCCAAGGTTTGCTTGCACATTTTAATCAGAAAACACAGAAGGTATATGCAGCTCAGATTGAAATAGCCCTTCACCTTGTACCAGAGCCAGGTTGACTTACTGTTTGCTGGCTGATAGGACTGGCAGAAGTTACAACTGGTATGATAGACGCAGTCTGGGCAGGAACTGAGGGAAACACATAAAGAAACATTTATTTTAAAAAAGTAAATCAACCATAAAGATCCTCCCAGCAGACCTATGTGATGGAAGCCTCTCTCTCATTTTCTCCTTGGCAAAATTTAATCTATCGCTGGGGTTTTTCAAGCGTCATATTCAAAGAGATGCAAATTCGTCAAAGCTGAGACCCCAGCTGACTTTTAGCACCTTGTGAATGTCAAAGGGGTTTAGAGGTTGAAGGACTTACCTCCTTCTATCCTAACTCAAATACATATGTGTGTTGGGGGGTGGGGGATGCAGGCACGTGTGTGTATATATTTACATGTATATGTACATATATTTAAGAAGACTAAAATAGAGCACGCATCTACCTATGTACTCACTGTCTTCTTTGTGTGCATCTATTGCAGCAAAACTGAAATTTAAATGAAAAATACCACACTGAGAGACAAAAGTGCAATTGAGAATATCCACAGTCTATCACTAAACCATAGGACTAGCAAGAGAGGTTTTCTTGCTTTGTTGTGATTCCTTTAAATGCAATCATTGTATCCACGGGCTGCTTCACAATCCACTCCAATTAACCAGTTTAGGGATAACTATTAACTCATGAGTGATCTCTGTCCTCCACACAGTTCACTGCCCATAATTCCCTTAAGTAATATAAGTCATGTATTTACAATAAAAATAAGAGGTGTTAATTAACATCTCCTACACAGTTCTGGTTGACGGGAGATTCATGCTCTGCGTGGTAGTAGCGAGATTGTCCTAGAGTTGGTTTCCCTTCCATCTTCACACAAATAAAGGCTCAGTCTACTAATGGAAATTCTGTAACCTGAAGTCCTAAGAGAAAAAATGATGTTAGCTTTCTCTTTGCATAATAAAATCTACAGCTTATACCTTAGTAACTCTGATGTTCTCTTACATATATGAGAATTTTAAAAATCTTTTTTACTTTCAGTTCAACAATTCTTTAAACATTTTCTAATTAGTGTCAGGTCCTGAGGATGTAAATAAGACTTAGACACAATAAGTGCCCTGAAGGAGAGAGTGTAGATTTACAAGGGAGCGGATGGAAATCCATGACAAAGAAAAAGCAAAGACATCACATTGAGGACAAAGGTTCGTACACTCAAAGCTGCAGTTTCTCCAGAAGTCATGTGTGGATTTGAGAGTCAGACCATAAAGAAGGCTGAAAGCTGAAGAAATGATCCCTTTGAATCATCGAATTGTGGTGCTGGAATCCCTTGGATGGCAAGAGGATCAAACCAGTGACTCCTAAAGGAAATCAACCACGAATAGTCATGGGAAGGACTGATACTGAAACTGAAGCTCGAGTTCTTTGGCCACCTGATGTGAAGAACTGACTGAACAAGATTGCTTTCACAACTTCCCAGAAACAGATAAGACCTGTGCCACCATTTTATAAATATATACCAGAGAAGAGCAGGAAAGGACCCTTGGGGTATCAAGGACAGAGAAATGCACTCTGGGAGATGAAGGAAGGACTTTTTATGAAGGATGACATCTAAACGAGTTTGAAGGATGTTTAGAAGCTCATTAAGCAGATCAGAGACACAGGTCTGATAAGCCATGATAAGACCACAGAACAAGGCACGGAGGCAGAAAATAATGCTGACCAGTCTTTGAGGAGTGTGTGAAGTGAGGCACTGGGTAAGGTGAAAGGTACTAGTGGGTGTGAGGGATTACCAGAGCTCTAATTCTTTGTGTGTGTTGAAAAGAGATGACTGTCTCTTTAAGAAAGTGGTTGGGGCAGTGTTTTCGGGTTTGACAGTCTGGAGACAGTGGCATTAGATTGATTAGGTGTGTACATGTTGGCTGAGAGAACTGTAGAAAGGCAACAGGGAAGTGTTTGACAAGATGAAGACTATTCAACGTGTTGGACAGCTGCTTGAGCGAAGAGATGTATAACAGCGCAGTGAAACACGCTCACCCGCACACCATACCTTCACAGAAAAATCCACTACAAGCCAGGTCACAGGATTTCTGTCTGGCATGACAGGCTCCACCAAACAAAGTTGGAAAGAGAAGTTAAGCATATGAATTGCAACAGATGGGCCATGGCCTAGGAGTCTGGAGGGTTGTTTTGCCTCTCCCACAGTTTGTGGTCAGGGGCATAAGGATCTATCTGCGGATCTCTGTAGAAAAAGGAGGTTATCCATCCCGTCAAAGCTGTATGATGGGCTAACAAGAGAATGGACTTTGGGGTCAGGCAGCTGCAGGTAGGAGCACTGGTCCCAGACTCCATTTTGCCAGCCTCGGACAAAGTGCTTATCCTTCTTGACTGCCAGTTTTTACTCATCCGCAGAATGGGATCATAGCAGTAACTTGGAAAGGGAGGCATGACAGACGTCACTATATGCGCATGGGGTGTATGAGCTTTCTTGGCTGCTGGCGGTCCCCAACACGGGAACACTGGACGAAAGTCAAGGTGCCCCCAGGCTGCATTCCTTTCCAGAGGCTCTAAGAGAGACTCCATCTCCTTGCTTTTTCCAGCTTTAAAGACTGTCTGTATTCCTTGGGTCGTGGCCCCTTTCCTCCAATTTCAAAGGAAGAAATATATTTCTCTGACTCTTCCTCTATAGTTACATTTTTCTCTGACATTAGCCCTCCCCCGAATTCTCCAGATTTCAGGATTAAATGACTAGGTTGGATTGTTCCAGATAATCTAGGATAATTCCCATCTCAAGAACCTGAACCACATCTGCAAAGTTTGTTCACTGTGAAAGGTATCATATTCATAGGTTCTGGAGATTAAGACACAGGCATTTTGGGGGAAGGTTATCTGGCATGTCATAGTGGGGAGAAGAGAGGTCCCTCTGACAACACCACAAATTGGAGTATTACATAATTCATCTCTGATATCTATCGACATTGAACTGACTACAAAATATAGGTAGATACAGCATATCTTGGGGTCAAGTAAAGGGTGCTTCTATGAGTAAGAATCCAAATGCTAATGATAAAGTAAATGTCACTTCTTTAAAGAAATCCTCTCTGGTTGGATGTTAGCATCCCTCTCCTTGCTGCTTTCAGATCTCCTTCCAGACACCCACTCCCGTGTCTGGCATAGAGGTCTATTTTTTGACAAATATTCATTGACGGCATAAGTAGGCCATTGATAAACCATCCACCATGTTCTAGGCACGGCACTAGCAGTCATCATGTCTAGTTTTCACCTTGAACTTTAAGATCAATATAATCATTCCCAAGTTACATAGAGGGAAAGTGAGGCTCAACTCAGAAAACCTCAAACTGCTTTCCCAATCCCAGAGCTAGTGAATGGTGAAGGAAAAGCTTAACATAGGCTCCCATCAGTTCAGTCGTTCAGTTGTGTCTGACTCTTTCGACCCCATGGACCGCAACAAGCCAGGCTTCTCCGTCCATCACCATCTCCTAGAGCTTACTCAAACTCATGTCCATTGACTCAGTGAGGCCATCCAACCATCTTGTCCTCTGTGGTCCCCTCCTTCTCCTTTTGCCTTTAGCCTTTCCCAGCATCAGGCTCTTTTCCAATGAGTCATCTCTTCACAGCAGGTGGCCCACGTACTGGAGCTTCGGCTTCAGTGTCAGTCCTTCCATTGAATATTCGGGGTTGATTTCCTGTGGGGCCCCAGAGTCCATTTTGTCTCCCCAGGTAGCTTCCCCAAGTGGACTGTAAGCCATAAATTTACTCAGTTCAGATCAAAAAGAATTTTGCCAACGATCCAGTAAAATCAATCTGCCCGGGTTATAGTCGTAATAACAAAGCAGCAATATTATAGATAGTAATGACTGGACAAGTGCTCCCCTTGAGTCAGACACTGTCAGTTCATGTCTAGCCTACATTTACAAATGTAATCCTGATAACAACGTTGTGCTATTTTCACAGATGAGAAAGCAGAGAGGTTAAGTAACTTGTCTAAGGCCACACAGCCAATGGGATGCTTCCGCATTACAGCCCTCTGCTTCTTAAATCAACATGGAGCTGACCCCAGTGGAATCCTCTCTCCAGTCTCATTGAACGGTGCTCAAGTGAATCCCTCATGTGATGCAGCCCAATACTCACAAACCATTGGAGAAAGAAACAGAGACAAAAATAAAGCAAAGAATGTTGTCAACACAGCCAACTTTATCTGAATGGGATCTAAACTGTCCTTTCATTCATCTCTTTAGTTTGCAGATATGGACTCAGACTTGCTCAGAAAAGGGATTCAATTGCCAAGGCTAACGTGGAAGTTGGTCCTGCTCCTCATTCGCCCCCGCCAGGGTTCTTTCCTTGGGAAGTAATTGGCCTCCGTGATACAACTGCTGGTCACTCACCCATCTCCCATCCCAGGTGCAGAGGGTTTTTGAAGATCCAGGTTGATTTCAGCACCCAGGACGTGGAGCTGGGTTGACACAGCAGCTCTCAAGTCAGCTGGTTCTTAAAAGAATGAAGAGCCTGCAGGTCCTTTCTCCAGAATACATCCCTCATCCATTTGCTCCCCGACCTGTGTCCAAATCATCATCATCATCATCATCATCATCATCATCATCATCATCTCTCCTGGACCCAGACCCCAGCTTCCCTTGTTACCTCTATAGACTGCCACTCTACTGCAATAGCTAAAGAGCTCCTTGAAAATGTCACTCCAGGTACATCATTGACTACTTACAGTGCCCCGTGGCTTTCCATGAAAGGTGAGCTAAAAGCCAAACTCCCACTTGTAGCCCCCAGGGCCTGAGCCATCCCAATCTGCAGGTAGTGTCTCTGATCTCATTTCACGCTCTTATCTTCCTTACTCTGTCCACCCTGGGCTTCTTCTCTTAAACACAACTCATGTATATCTATATCAGGGCCTCGCACTTTCCATTTCCTCTGTCTAGAATGCTCTTCACCCTGATTTTCCCATTTCACATCCTTCTTAGCTCAATGGCCACCTTGTCAGGAAGAGGGATACCCCCTGAACATCCCATGTAACCAGCACCTCCATGTCCAGATTCTGTTTTTCGTAGCATTGGCCACTCTGTGAAAGGACCTCATCCAGCCCCTGTTCACTTGTTTCTTCTCTGTCTCCTAAACCAGAATACTGAGTCCATGAGAGCAGGAACCAAGTTTGTCCCTGTCCCTCATCATTTCCTCCAGAGATGCATGGTTGTCATCTACATACCCGGGGTATTGGCTTCACCTGGAAGCCTGTTAAGAATGTCAAGGACCTTAGTCCCTACTTTATAAAATGTTCCTTTTCATATTATCCATGCTCTTAGGCACTTAGGCACTTAAAAGTTTGCAAGGCAGTGTTCTTTCAAATCACAGGCACCTTCAAAACAGAGGTGTGCAACAAACATAATAAATGAATGAATGAGTGATGCTCTGTTATTTCAAAACTAAAGGCACTGGTTGTGTCATGTCTCTAAATTTTAGGACAGGTCTTCTGGGAGGGAAGAAATTTAATTCATTTAATGAATAAAAGGGATTTTACAAATAATATAAATGCATTTGTGATTAATCATTAAGTATGTGGAGAAACCAAACCATAGCACCTCTGAAGTGCCCAGAAGTCTGTATTTTCAAAACAAACGTGCTCAATGTCCTATTTTAGTGAACAGACTTACTGTTTCAGGAAGACTTATTCATTCTCCTGATACAATTTTAAAAATGAGATCCACTGATCTAATTGGCAGGGTTTCCCAGGTGGTGCTCATAGTAAAGATCCACCTACCAATGCAGGAGACTAAGAGACTCTGGTTCAGCCCTTGGGTCAGAAAGATCTCCTGGAGGAGGACATGGCAATCCTCTCCAGTAATTTTGCCTGGATAATCTCACAGACAGAGGAGCCTGGCAGGCTTCGATCTATAGGGTCACAAAGAGTCAGACATGACTGAAGTGACTTAGCACGCACACAGGCACAATCTAATTGGTTCAATAATTAGATCTAATAATTATTTAATGATAGTCAATTATGGCCATAAAGCATTGCTTTCTTCCCCTGTTCCTACATCCTTCTTAGCTCAATGGCCACCTTGTCAGGAAGAGGGATACCCCCTGAACATCCCATGTAACCAGCACCTCCATGTCCAGATTCTGTTTTTCGTAGCATTGGCCACTCTGTGAAAGGACCTCATCCAGCCCCTGTTCACTTGTTTCTTCTCTGTCTCCTAAACCAGAATACTGAGTCCATGAGAGCAGGAACCAAGTTTGTCCCTGTCCCTCATCATTTCCTCCAGAGATGCATGGTTGTCATCTACATACCCGGGGTATTGGCTTCACCTGGAAGCCTGTTAAGAATGTCAAGGACCTTAGTCCCTACTTTATAAAATGTTCCTTTTCATATTATCCATGCTCTTAGGCACTTAGGCACTTAAAAGTTTGCAAGGCAGTGTTCTTTCAAATCACAGGCACCTTCAAAACAGAGGTGTGCAACAAACATAATAAATGAATGAATGAGTGATGCTCTGTTATTTCAAAACTAAAGGCACTGGTTGTGTCATGTCTCTAAATTTTAGGACAGGTCTTCTGGGAGGGAAGAAATTTAATTCATTTAATGAATAAAAGGGATTTTACAAATAATATAAATGCATTTGTGATTAATCATTAAGTATGTGGAGAAACCAAACCATAGCACCTCTGAAGTGCCCAGAAGTCTGTATTTTCAAAACAAACGTGCTCAATGTCCTATTTTAGTGAACAGACTTACTGTTTCAGGAAGACTTATTCATTCTCCTGATACAATTTTAAAAATGAGATCCACTGATCTAATTGGCAGGGTTTCCCAGGTGGTGCTCATAGTAAAGATCCACCTACCAATGCAGGAGACTAAGAGACTCTGGTTCAGCCCTTGGGTCAGAAAGATCTCCTGGAGGAGGACATGGCAATCCTCTCCAGTAATTTTGCCTGGATAATCTCACAGACAGAGGAGCCTGGCAGGCTTCGATCTATAGGGTCACAAAGAGTCAGACATGACTGAAGTGACTTAGCACGCACACAGGCACAATCTAATTGGTTCAATAATTAGATCTAATAATTATTTAATGATAGTCAATTATGGCCATAAAGCAGTATGACTAGTTTTGTTAACAAGCACATCAGAACAGAGTTCAAAATCAGCCAAGAACTTCAAGTTACCCACCTTGGATTCCTATTAAATAGCTAAATTAAACTTGAACCTTTGCTATATTGATGACCATGCAACTGAGAGGGAAGTGGAAAGGAATGTAAAGGGAAGAAGACAATCTGTTGTCAAGAAGAGCCTGTACCTCAGTTTTTCAGTCTTGGTTGTATAATTTCCTCTCATTGTAAATACCTCCCAATCAATAAACATAGGAAGTATATTATTAGAAATTACAGAAGTGATAAAACTGATGCATTAAGAGCTAGGCAACTCTTGGCCTCCTGGTGTGAGAAAAATCAAACCTGCTGAGGTTACCTGACTTGGTTCAAACCCGTTTGCCTTTCCAGCTGGGTGACTTGAACCCTCAAAGACCTTGGAGCCTCAGAGAATAGGGATGGAGAAACATCTCATTTGCAGAGTTGTTTTACATCAAGTTCCAGGAAGTATTTGGGATTCAAAAGTTCAGGGTTCTTTTCCACCTTTTTTTCTCTTTTATCTACAAAAGAACTCATACGGCTGATACAACATATTAAAAGACTACCAACAAATGGGACTGAATTTGCTGGCCTTCTGCATACTCAGTAGTCGAATGAATTAAGAAAGCAATGCCAGTAAAATTGTTGAGACCGCAAGATATTTCAACATTAAAGACCAAGAAAAACTTCCCCCAAAGGAGTTTATATATCTATATGTATTCAAGTGGTTAGAAGAATGCATGCTATTGACCATAGCTTCCCAGCCTTATTAATCTGTTTTATGGTATGCTTTATTTTATCTGACTTTATATTATTTTATTTGACTTGGTTTGACTTTATTTTCTTTTATGAACACATCTGTAGTGCCTACGCTGCCTTGAAATGCCATTCTCAGTGCTTTATGACTACCAATTCATCCAACCTCCCAACAATCCCTTGAGTTGGTGCAATCATCAGCCCAATTGTACAGATGAAGAAATTGAGGCACAGAGAAGTGAAATCTTCTACAGAGTCCCCTGGCGACTGGCTTCAGGTGGTTTTAGCCACTGTAACCACACAGCTAGGGCAATCTTTGTACGTCCAATCCACCGAGTAAGAAAATGATGCTGCAGAGTTACAACATTTCTGCAAAAAGCACCAGGCATTGAAGCAGTGTTAAAGTGAAATTCAGTTTCTTTTCCAGCTCATAGGAATGAGTAGGGGAAAACTCAGAAGAAGATGAGTAGCTGAAAGCACCTAAACACTGGAAGAGTGTCAACTTCTGGTACACTGCTTAAGTAAATTACACTCAGAGGTGGGTGTCTGAGATGCATGAAATAGGCAGTGGACTTAACGAGCTGTGGGCTCTGGCTGATCTGCCATCCTGCTGTGTGACTGTGCCCAAGTCACTAACACTCTCTGACCTTCCATTTCTTCATCATGAAACTCAAGTATGTTACATTTCTTGCCTACAGAGCTAAAGCAGATCAAACTTATAACAGCTCCTGACACACCGTAGATAAGTGCCAAAGCCCCTGGTTGAGCTCGTATTGAAACATTGAGATGGTCAATGCAGCTGTTACGAGTCTCTGAAAAGGAGACATGTTTCCTTGCAATTACACTCTGCTTCCAAATTGGAAAATGCACCACCCACCTGAGAAATGCATGATATTCATGCTCCTGTGCTGTTTGGTCCTGAATTTTTTATCTCCCTAGAATAATGACCTCAGCCATGGGCATTTCCAGGGGATTAATGACCAGTAGAATTTAATGACCCTGGTTCCAGCCTAGAGCCACCCCCCATTCCCTGGATGCTCATTAATCCAAGGTAGGCCAGAAGATTTTCTTCTCACTGGAACAATCAAGCTCAAGTTGAGCCCCGATGCAAGTGGAGGGACCACAGGGACCCCGTGCCTCTGCTTCAGGCTCCAGTTTGATCCAAGCTCCGGCCACGGCTCATTTATTTACAGGGCAATCAGACAATAATTAAAATATGCTAAGGAATTCCCTCCTTTCTAGGGCAGCTCAAATACATGCCTCCCACCTCAAGTCCTTCCCTTGAGTTGGTGCAATCATCAGCCCAATTGTACAGATGAAGAAATTGAGGCACAGAGAAGTGAAATCTTCTACAGAGTCCCCTGGCGACTGGCTTCAGGTGGTTTTAGCCACTGTAACCACACAGCTAGGGCAATCTTTGTACGTCCAATCCACCGAGTAAGAAAATGATGCTGCAGAGTTACAACATTTCTGCAAAAAGCACCAGGCATTGAAGCAGTGTTAAAGTGAAATTCAGTTTCTTTTCCAGCTCATAGGAATGAGTAGGGGAAAACTCAGAAGAAGATGAGTAGCTGAAAGCACCTAAACACTGGAAGAGTGTCAACTTCTGGTACACTGCTTAAGTAAATTACACTCAGAGGTGGGTGTCTGAGATGCATGAAATAGGCAGTGGACTTAACGAGCTGTGGGCTCTGGCTGATCTGCCATCCTGCTGTGTGACTGTGCCCAAGTCACTAACACTCTCTGACCTTCCATTTCTTCATCATGAAACTCAAGTATGTTACATTTCTTGCCTACAGAGCTAAAGCAGATCAAACTTATAACAGCTCCTGACACACCGTAGATAAGTGCCAAAGCCCCTGGTTGAGCTCGTATTGAAACATTGAGATGGTCAATGCAGCTGTTACGAGTCTCTGAAAAGGAGACATGTTTCCTTGCAATTACACTCTGCTTCCAAATTGGAAAATGCACCACCCACCTGAGAAATGCATGATATTCATGCTCCTGTGCTGTTTGGTCCTGAATTTTTTATCTCCCTAGAATAATGACCTCAGCCATGGGCATTTCCAGGGGATTAATGACCAGTAGAATTTAATGACCCTGGTTCCAGCCTAGAGCCACCCCCCATTCCCTGGATGCTCATTAATCCAAGGTAGGCCAGAAGATTTTCTTCTCACTGGAACAATCAAGCTCAAGTTGAGCCCCGATGCAAGTGGAGGGACCACAGGGACCCCGTGCCTCTGCTTCAGGCTCCAGTTTGATCCAAGCTCCGGCCACGGGCTCATTTATTTACAGGGGCAATCAGACAATAATTAAAATATGCTAAGGAATTCCCTCCTTTCTAGGGCAGCTCAAATACATGCCTCCCACCTCAAGTCCTTCCCCACCTCCCCTTCAATACACACATATTAACTTTTAGGGAGGCAGCCCAGTGTTGCTTCACACTTTACGTAGAAGGATTTCATGAGATTTTAATGAGTTTCTCCCACCAGGAAAGAAAGCTCACAAAGGATCCATGCAAATTGCTTTGTCTTGTGCAGCAATCCTAGAATGATGACATGCTTCAATATTTGGTTTCTGTAAGGATATATAGATATGCTGATGTATGCACACCAGTCCCTTAGCATTTCTGCTTGCAAAATTGCAAGATGAAACAGAGCTGCCAAGGCAAGGTGCAGTTCTTGGGATAAAATTTGGGGCTGAATTTCCCAAGGGGTCGTCAGCTGGCTGGACCACAGGCTGGTCTGTGTGACTAACTCCAGGCGCCTTCATTTGGACATGCAATTTTTTCATTTGTCCATTGGGCAAACTGTTAAGTGTCCAAAATTACTGCCCTGTAGGGGGAAATCTTAATTCTCATGAATGAGCTGACCAGGGACAGAATCAGAGGGAAAGGAATTGAGGCTATTTGAATGATAAAAAGACTGGAACAGGTCAGGTGGGTGCATCCCCGCAGTAGCCTCTGAGATGGTCCTTCTTATTATTATTTCTCTGGTGAGGAGACTAAAGTCCAGAAAGAACA
This sequence comes from Tragulus kanchil, assembly GCA_022376925.1. NCBI lineage: Eukaryota > Metazoa > Chordata > Mammalia > Artiodactyla > Tragulidae > Tragulus > Tragulus kanchil. The sequence continues at coordinate 177,037,338 of JAIOJX010000032.1, forward strand.
AATACGTGGCCTAAAAAGTAAATGCTCATGGAGGGAGGGGAACCTCAGAGATGTCTTTCTTTTTTCATTTAATCGTCTGAGGAAGGAGCTGCAAATCCAGAATAATGACCTCAGCCATGGGCATTTCAGGATTAATGACCAGTAGAATTTAATGACCCTGGTTCCAGCCTAGAGCCACCCCCCATTCCCTGGATGCTCATTAATCCAAGGTAGGCCAGAAGATTTTCTTCTCACTGGAACAATCAAGCTCAAGTTGAGCCCCGATGCAAGTGGAGGGACCACAGGGACCCCGTGCCTCTGCTTCAGGCTCCAGTTTGATCCAAGCTCCGGCCACGGGCTCATTTATTTACAGGGGCAATCAGACAATAATTAAAATATGCTAAGGAATTCCCTCCTTTCTAGGGCAGCTCAAATACATGCCTCCCACCTCAAGTCCTTCCCCACCTCCCCTTCAATACACACATATTAACTTTTAGGGAGGCAGCCCAGTGTTGCTTCACACTTTACGTAGAAGGATTTCATGAGATTTTAATGAGTTTCTCCCACCAGGAAAGAAAGCTCACAAAGGATCCATGCAAATTGCTTTGTCTTGTGCAGCAATCCTAGAATGATGACATGCTTCAATATTTGGTTTCTGTAAGGATATATAGATATGCTGATGTATGCACACCAGTCCCTTAGCATTTCTGCTTGCAAAATTGCAAGATGAAACAGAGCTGCCAAGGCAAGGTGCAGTTCTTGGGATAAAATTTGGGGCTGAATTTCCCAAGGGGTCGTCAGCTGGCTGGACCACAGGCTGGTCTGTGTGACTAACTCCAGGCGCCTTCATTTGGACATGCAATTTTTTCATTTGTCCATTGGGCAAACTGTTAAGTGTCCAAAATTACTGCCCTGTAGGGGGAAATCTTAATTCTCATGAATGAGCTGACCAGGGACAGAATCAGAGGGAAAGGAATTGAGGCTATTTGAATGATAAAAAGACTGGAACAGGTCAGGTGGGTGCATCCCCGCAGTAGCCTCTGAGATGGTCCTTCTTATTATTATTTCTCTGGTGAGGAGACTAAAGTCCAGAAAGAACAAATACGTGGCCTAAAAAGTAAATGCTCATGGAGGGAGGGGAACCTCAGAGATGTCTTTCTCTTTCATAATGTCTGGAAAGGCAAACCACAGATCGACTTTGGGGCTGGCGTCACAGGTCATGTGGGCCCAGGACTGGCTGAGGCTACAAGCTGGAGCTGCAGGCTCTCCTGCAGTGGGGGGATCATGGATAGCAAGATGAAGAAGGGCCGGTAGGAGAAGGCCATGACCTAGCACAGATAGGAAGTCAGGAAAGATAAATCAGAGCACAGAAATCCCACTAGGTAGCCTGAGATAAAGTAGAGCTCTTTAAAGAAATTCTTCCATGTTGATATGTGTATTAATACATACGTGCATGTGTGTATGCATATAGCCTATACATATATATATATGTATGTGTGTATATATATATATATATATATATATATGCATGTAGCCTTGTCTTGACATACAGATATCCTTACTATTTAAAACCTCTCTGATTCAAAATCTGTGTACCAACAATGGCCAAATTTCCCTTTCCAGCTATTTTTCCTATACCCTTTTTTCATTTCATAAGGAGATCAGTCTTTTTAAAACTTTTTTCTTCTTTTTTCTCCCAGTTTTGTTGAGATACAGTTGACACATAGTTGTGTATACATTTAAGGTATTCAACATAACAATTTGACTTATATACATCATAAAATGATGAGCACAAGATTATTGGACATCCATCATCTCCTATAGATAACAAAATTCAATAAAGAGAAAAAACATATTTTCCCTGTGATGAGAGCTCTTAGGATTTACTACCTCAACAACTTTTGTATCTAACATACACAGTGTTAATCATATTTATGAACTTTTACATTTGATTTTATAGACAATACATGGAGAAGGAAATGTCACCCCCCAGATCTTGCCTGGGAAATCTTAATTCTCATGAATGAGCTGACCAGGGACAGAATCAGAGGGAAAGGAATTGAGGCTATTTGAATGATAAAAAGACTGGAACAGGTCAGGTGGGTGCATCCCCGCAGTAGCCTCTGAGATGGTCCTTCTTATTATTATTTCTCTGGTGAGGAGACTAAAGTCCAGAAAGAACAAATACGTGGCCTAAAAAGTAAATGCTCATGGAGGGAGGGGAACCTCAGAGATGTCTTTCTCTTTCATAATGTCTGGAAAGGCAAACCACAGATCGACTTTGGGGCTGGCGTCACAGGTCATGTGGGCCCAGGACTGGCTGAGGCTACAAGCTGGAGCTGCAGGCTCTCCTGCAGTGGGGGGATCATGGATAGCAAGATGAAGAAGGGCCGGTAGGAGAAGGCCATGACCTAGCACAGATAGGAAGTCAGGAAAGATAAATCAGAGCACAGAAATCCCACTAGGTAGCCTGAGATAAAGTAGAGCTCTTTAAAGAAATTCTTCCATGTTGATATGTGTATTAATACATACGTGCATGTGTGTATGCATATAGCCTATACATATATATATATGTATGTGTGTATATATATATATATATATATATATATATATGCATGTAGCCTTGTCTTGACATACAGATATCCTTACTATTTAAAACCTCTCTGATTCAAAATCTGTGTACCAACAATGGCCAAATTTCCCTTTCCAGCTATTTTTCCTATACCCTTTTTTCATTTCATAAGGAGATCAGTCTTTTTAAAACTTTTTTCTTCTTTTTTCTCCCAGTTTTGTTGAGATACAGTTGACACATAGTTGTGTATACATTTAAGGTATTCAACATAACAATTTGACTTATATACATCATAAAATGATGAGCACAAGATTATTGGACATCCATCATCTCCTATAGATAACAAAATTCAATAAAGAGAAAAAACATATTTTCCCTGTGATGAGAGCTCTTAGGATTTACTACCTCAACAACTTTTGTATCTAACATACACAGTGTTAATCATATTTATGAACTTTTACATTTGATTTTATAGACAATACATGGAGAAGGAAATGTCAACCCACTCCAGTATTCTTGCCTGGGAAATCCCATGGACAGAGGAGCCTGGAGGTCTACAGTCCATGGTGTTGTCAAGAGTCAGATATGACTTAGCAACTAAACAAACAAACAGAAATAATCTTCATAAAGAATATGTTCACATATTTCAGAAATGGTTGAGGAAGAAAGTAATAATTCTGCAATATGCCATCAGCAAGTGTTCTGGAAATGATTTGTAGAAGAAAGAGGCAAGATACGCAGCCTCTGGGAATATCGTTCACTTCCAATCAAATTTCTGTGCTTCTTACTAAAGCCTGAGCTCACTGTGGGCAGGGACTAGGTCTTGCCCATCTCTTGAATCTCCATGGCCTGCCCAGCATGGCTTAGCTCCACAAGTGCCGCTGGCTTATGTGTTGCAAGACTGTGTGACCCCAGGAAGGAAGCCAAGAAACATCAATAACCCATTAGAGGTGGGAATTTTTTCAAGCTAGAAATTGCAACCCTTTGGGTAGATGATTTTAACAATACAACATGTGGCCTCTGAGTGACTTTGTAATCTCACTTCATTGGTGTCAAGCAGTCTTAATCGTATCGATAACAACCTAAATATCAACTTACAAAGTGTTCTGTGCCCTTGACCTCATTGGTCTTCATGAGAGCCCCATGAGATAACGGTTAACTAGCCCCATTTTTCTAATGAGTAGATGAAAGTTTAGAAAGGGCAATTTATTTTCTGAAGGTCAAATACCTAGAAAGTTCTAAAGTCTTGGGTTCATGGGCTAAAGCTGGTAACGCTTAATTCTAGAATCCTCTGAAGGCAGTTCATACCAAGCTGTCCCCATATTTATCCTCTTTTCTCACTCTCTGAAATCCAAAAGAGGTAATTCTACAACAAGTGTCTTTGAATATAATAAAGCAGTGCCTTCTGACAGTTGACTAGAACAAGGAGAAAAAAGGGTCATGAAAGAACATCTTTTTTTAACCACTGAGGAATCAGAAGTAGGGAAAGAGAGAGTGACTCTCCCAGCCTCACTCAGGGCCCAGGGCCTTGTCCTTTCCTCTGTGCCCTTCCTTTCCACTGCTCGCTACGATCTCCTTGCTTTCCCACCCCAAAGTCTTCCATGGCCACAAATTATATATATACATTGTTGAGCTGAATCTTTGGATAGATTTAAGTCATTGCAATGCGTGCCTTCTTCTGTTGTCTCCGCAAAAATTTTCGGTCGATTAAGCAACAATAACATAGATTCTTCTACGAGTGTCTCGGGATGCTCGTCTGGAATACTATCTATAAATTCCATTGTGCGGTAGTCAATTAAAACCCATTGTCTATAAAAGTCACCTGTCTGACTTGGGGAAAAGTAGGTATGAATGCAAAAGACCCAACAACGTGTTGAAACTGAAATCTAACCAATTTATGCCACTCAGTTTGAAAGGAAGAAGAGCGAGCAATATTTTTGGTGCCTGGGGGCTGGGTGGGGATTTTATGAGCTTGTTCTGATTGCTCAGGGTTGCTGATGGGGGAAGGAGGCACCCAAAGTTTAACCGCCTCTGAAAACTAAGACAAGGAAGACAAAGAAGACTTTTTTTTGTCATTCTTGGCGCAAATGAAAGAACCTTGTCATTCCAACTTCACAAGACGGTGCTCAGAAATGAAATGTTCAACTCCACTGGGACAGCCTTTTTTTTTTTGCTGTTATTACAGAAGAAAATTATAACCATAAAAATGTCCAATTTAGAAAAAAAGGTGCCACTTTAGTGTCATTTGCATAAAAGCTGTTACACACAAATTGTTATAAAGACAAATGTGTAGTACTCTTGTTGAAAATTGCTTATACCTTTGGTGCTTTGCCTCCAACGACATAAAGGCCTCTTCAAACTGAAATTCATTCTCAGGTAAATAAAGCTGAAAATTTCACCTATTTGCAAGGACGTGAGTGGTTTTTCCTGTGGGACTAAGCAGGTGCTAAGAGGCTGGGCCCTCTGCTTCCTCCCCTGCTGGGTTTCATCCTCCCATTGATGGGTGGTCCCCATCACACAGGATCCTATGAAGGCAGGTTCTGAAACTAGTGGCGGACAAGATCCATGGATGTCCAGGACAATCTGCAGGTGCAAGTGGGCAGGATGTCTGCAGAGAATGAGGCCTGGGTTGCGAAAAGGGTGGTAACTGGGCCCAGGGCCTTGTCCTTTCCTCTGTGCCCTTCCTTTCCACTGCTCCTACGATCTCCTTGCTTTCCCACCCCAAAGTCTTCCATGGCCACAAATTATATATATACATTGTTGAGCTGAATCTTTGGATAGATTTAAGTCATTGCAATGCGTGCCTTCTTCTGTTGTCTCCGCAAAAATTTTCGGTCGATTAAGCAACAATAACATAGATTCTTCTACGAGTGTCTCGGGATGCTCGTCTGGAATACTATCTATAAATTCCATTGTGCGGTAGTCAATTAAAACCCATTGTCTATAAAAGTCACCTGTCTGACTTGGGGAAAAGTAGGTATGAATGCAAAAGACCCAACAACGTGTTGAAACTGAAATCTAACCAATTTATGCCACTCAGTTTGAAAGGAAGAAGAGCGAGCAATATTTTTGGTGCCTGGGGGCTGGGTGGGGATTTTATGAGCTTGTTCTGATTGCTCAGGGTTGCTGATGGGGGAAGGAGGCACCCAAAGTTTAACCGCCTCTGAAAACTAAGACAAGGAAGACAAAGAAGACTTTTTTTTGTCATTCTTGGCGCAAATGAAAGAACCTTGTCATTCCAACTTCACAAGACGGTGCTCAGAAATGAAATGTTCAACTCCACTGGGACAGCCTTTTTTTTTTTGCTGTTATTACAGAAGAAAATTATAACCATAAAAATGTCCAATTTAGAAAAAAAGGTGCCACTTTAGTGTCATTTGCATAAAAGCTGTTACACACAAATTGTTATAAAGACAAATGTGTAGTACTCTTGTTGAAAATTGCTTATACCTTTGGTGCTTTGCCTCCAACGACATAAAGGCCTCTTCAAACTGAAATTCATTCTCAGGTAAATAAAGCTGAAAATTTCACCTATTTGCAAGGACGTGAGTGGTTTTTCCTGTGGGACTAAGCAGGTGCTAAGAGGCTGG